>CAUYTI010025999.1:0-46501 GCA_963575145.1 Galago senegalensis
AATAGCGAGGCGTTGTGGCGGGCTCCTGTGGTCCTAGCTACTTGGGAGGCGGAGGCAAGAGACTGGCTTGAGCCCAGGAGTTGGAGGTTGCTGTGAGCTGTAATGCCACGGACAGCTTGAGGCTCTGTCTCAAAAAAAAAAAAAAAAAAAAAAGACATGGAATTTAGAAATAGAGGCAACAGTATTATTTCAATGCAATTTTGCACAGCAGGTGCTCTGGGTTCAAATCTAAGCTCTACCATTCTGTGATTAGGTGACCTTTGAAACTCCATGTAACTACTCTGAGTTACAGTTCCAACCCCAAAACTGAGATAATTCTGCCTCTACCCTAACACCTCCTGGGCAGATTTAAATGAAACAGTGCCCAAAGTAAGGGCTTAATTGCCTGTGTGACTATTATTCTGTAACATAGCTTTGTCCAGTGCCCAAACATCTGAATGTATAAACTCAAATTGTTAACATATAAATTACTTCTCTTTATACTGGTGAAGGCAAAATCCAACCATAGTAAGTGATCCTTGTTCTCTACCGACCTGACCCAGGGCCTAGCTCATCATAAGTAATAAACATTTGTTGAATGAATGAGTAACAAAATTAATTCACTTTCCTTTCAGTAAACAAAACATTGGATAATTATTGTATAGTACAATACACTACTGTACCAAACATTAGAAAGGAATGAAATGAATCATATTGTATGACTTGTTAACTGCCTCGAATGTGCTATATAATCCAAAAAGCATCTTGGTTAGTGGCGGCTTCTAACTAACAGGTAGTAGTATGTGTGTATAAGCCAACTAAGGCAATTATATTAATGGATGGCATTCATTCAATATCAGATATATTTAGTTAAATATATATATATTTCTAAGAGCCATATATTTTCACTTACTAAGAAGTACTTATGTAGGTTTGTTTCCTTGAAGTGTCTGGTACATTCAAATTGTGTTATAGATAAGCTTTACCATTTTCTGGTGAAGAGTATGTTGGTAGCTAGTCTTTATTTTTATTTATTTTTTAAGACAGAGCCTCATCTTATTGCCCTGGGTAGAGAGCTATGGCATCAAACTCTTGGGCTCAAGAGAGCCTCTTGCCTCAGCCTCCTAAGTAGCTGGGATTACAAGCACCCACTACCATTAAAACTAGCCCAGTTAGTTTTAAAGTTGGGGTCTCACTCTTGCTCAGACTAGTCTTGAACTCCTGAGCTCAAGCAATTCACCCATGTTGAATTGCTCCTGTTAATTCCTGAAGTGCTAGGATTATAGGCTAGAGCCACTGAGCCTGGCCCAGTAGCTAGTCTTTAAAAATGCCCTCTCCCCGCCCCTACACACTCTACCTCCAATGAACCATGCCTCCTTTTATTTATGCCTTTGTGGGGCCCTCATTTGAATCTGGGTTGGCTAGAGTTTTGAACAATAAAATTCTGGGAATGCCATTTTGCATGACTAAGTTTGAGTTCAAAGAAATCTTGCTGTTTCCCCAAGACTCTTAAAATATTCGTCATGGAAAAAACAGAGCCAATGTAAAAGAAATCTGACTACCCTAAGACCACTATGTTATAAGGATGCTCAGGTAGCCATATGCAAAAGCTGTTTAGAGTAAGAAATGTGCACCGGCCCTTAGCCATTCCAGCTATCCTGCTGAGGTCTCAGACCTTTGATTGAAGACGCCACCCTGGACATCCAAGCTTCTTATTCCTGCCTCAGCTACTGTTTGACTGCAATCTCATGAAAGTGCTCAAGAGCCGAGCTGAGCCCAGTTAACTCACAGAACCTTGGGAGATAATAATACATTAAACGGCCGAGTTTAGAGGGGGTTGTTAATTTGTAATAGGTAACTGAAACGGGGAAGGATGAGAAATAATAAGGTCCAAAGGTAAACCAAACAGGTCACAGACTGGTTGCCTAACGTAAACCCTAATAAATTAGAGCTGGCTGTGCAGCCACATTATGTGATTAGCATACACAAAATACAGGAGAACTATAGCCACTGGAGAAGGCCTTGTCTATTCATCAATATAGTACATAAGGTATCGACTTTGTGTCTTTCAAAACTTTTGTTTTGAGCACTCATGTCCTTATTGTTAATCTATTTCTGTCAATAAAATATTAGAGCCTGGAAAATGTTTTAAAAAGAACACAGAACTCCCCAAATCTCCCTGAACCCACCACTGACCTAATAATAAAAGCTGTTCAGAAGCATTTCGCTTTAATTTCTCAGCTATCCCCTTTTCCTAGTCTTCATATAGCATGACTAGGCTAAGAGATTTCCTATACCATATTCAACCATTCCAAAATCCATAAACTTTGATCACCAGGAAAATACAAAATAGAATCAGAGACAAAGGGGAAAGGAGAATGAGCTCTATTCAGGGCCGTTGTGGGCCAAGTAGTTGCATTCTCTTCCATTTTTAGATTCTAAGTCAGTGAATGGTCCAGCACCTGGTATAATCAACAAAACATTGTTGCTATCTTTCACTGTGCCCACTAATGATTTTTTTTTCAATGTTGATTAAAGGAGACAGGTTCTTGGCCTAGTATTTAAAATTTTAAAGTGTTTTAGTGTTCTTTTCCTTTCTCTCCATGTAATTTTCTTCTATTCTTGGCCACTTTAAGCGCATCACCAAAGCTTTTTGTTGTTGTTTTTCTAGGGATTGAAAGTTGCTTTCCCATCAGGCTAGAGACTTGAATCATAGAGAAAGTTCTGTAAGATGACAATACCAAATGTACTGTTAGGAATTCCGCTCTGAGTTCTCAGTTCTCCTGCTGAAAAATGCACCATGCAAAATACATACAAAATATGTATTTTGTAACATTACAAAGTTGAAATTGGTAGTACAAAACACCTCCAAACAAAGTAATAGTGCAAAACCTCTTATTTGGGGAGATGTGATTTTTAAAAAATCAGGTAAGAATAAAAAAGAACATAGTCTCTACAGTCTAATGATTAGAAGCATATTTCTTAATACATGTAGAACTCCGCAGATAGTCTTACACACAGCAGTTAATGATCAAACTTAGAAGAGTAAAATTTATTATCACTTATTCTTTAAAAAAGTGATTTTTGATCAGATAGCAAGGAAAGGAAATGAAAGCTATTGGGAAACCAGATCTTGACCCATTTACAGTCTGTATTCCAGAACAGTAGAGTAAGATCACATCATTATAATTAACACTAGTATTTATTAAGCATTTACTAGGTTCTAGGCACTGTTTGGGCATTTATATGTATTACCTCATTTAATTCCTATAATCCTATAAAACCGAATTATCTCCATTTCAAGATATAGAAAATAAAGTTCATAATGGTAGAATAAATAATTCAAGATCAGTTAGAATATGGAGAAAATAAGATTCAAAATCAGCTGACTTGACTCTAGAACCCCGCTGGCCATAGAAAGCTGAGAATACTATTGAATGACTACTAAAAGAAACTCCTTCAGGGCAGGGATTTTTGTCGGTTTTGTTCCATATCCTTTACCCAGAACAGTACCTGGCACATAGTAGGTGCTCAATAAATGTGTGGAGTGACTGGAAGATCAGTGATCACCTTTGAAGATGAGAATTTCGCTACTGAGGCAAGGAGGAGAAGACTTACTTTTCACCGTACACTCTTGTACCTTGGGGATTTTGTACCATGTGCATCTATCACCTATTCAAGAAATGAATCCAATTAACAAAAGAAAACAAAATATAGGGAGTGCAGCTAAGTCGTATGTACCGTGCATTCCATCCACCAGACACGGTGTGATGACATACATAAGTCTGCCACGCAGGTACTAAGACTGTGTCTGTGCACCAGGGGACAGCCAGCAAATAGGAAGAGGACACTCGAGATTTCATAATACACTTCTTCCCTATTTGTCTCTTTGAGAGATGGAATAGATGAAGTGAAATAACAAGGCAGGAAGAAAGAGATGCGTGTTATTAATGTGGTGCTTCTGGTAGTTCCCCAAGGTTCGAAAGCAGTGGTTTTCAACCTGTAGGGTGCATCAGAATCATCTGAAAATTTATATTTTTAACACATTCCCAAGGGAATTTGACATTGCTGGTGCAGAGGCCACACACATCCTGGAAACCAGTGGTCTAAAAGATCTTTACAAATAAATAAGTTATCTAACAGTAGTTTTAACTGTACAGAATTAAATATCTATTTTCTAGGTGGGTATTGCAAGAATAATTAAGATATTTGCTTCAGCAACTGATTTCAATTATTTGAGGGCAGTGTTTCTCCAAGTTCAACACATTCTTATCACCTGGGGAACTTGTCAAACTAATTCTGTAGGTGTAGGGTAGACGTTGAGTTTCTGAATCTGTCATAGACTCTTAAGGCAGGGATTTTTCAACTGGTGCACCACAGTTAGGTGTGCTACAGAAATGTTTAAATTAATTAATTAAATTATTTCCAAAGAAGTTCAAAGCAAAGTATGTTCTTTTCCAGCGTGTCATGACATTAAAAAGGTTGAAAAAACACTGCTCTAAGCACTATTTCTGCCCTGCAAACTAAACTTTGAGTAGTGAGATGGTAGACTCAACTCTTGTCTTTGAGGCACTTGGTAGTCACCAGTAAAGAAGCTAAGACTAAGACACAAAGATGCAAATATTCTACTGCTACTCCTCCTGCCCACTATTTACTTAGTGCTGTCTGTGTGCTAGGTACTGTGCATCCCACTTAATCCTCAACTCTGCAAAGCAGGTGCTATTATTCCCCTTTTACAGATGATGAAACACATTCAGAGAAGTTAACTTCGTTTTTCTTTTTTTTGTTGTTGTTGAGACAGAGCCTCAAGCTGTCGCCCTGGGTAGACCGCTGTGGCATCAAAGCTCACAGCAACCTCCAACTTCTGGGCTCAAGCGAGTCTCCTGCCTCTGCCTCCCAAGTAGCTGGGATCACAGGCGCCCACCACAATGCCTGGCTATTTTTTGGTTGCAGCCATCATTGTTTTTGGCAGGCCTGGGCTGGATTTGAACCAGCCACCTTAGGTGTATGTGGCTGGCGCCTTAGCCCCTTGAGCCACAGGCGCCGAGCCTTAACTTTATTTTTCAAACTCACCTGTCAAGACAGCGGCTGAGTCTGGGTCAGAACCCATGCAGTGAGGTTGCAGAACCCAAACTCTTAACCACCACACCACAGGTGAGCAAGAGACGTTACAGACAAATGTTACACATCATCATCTTTGATTGAGTACATGTGGCAGAGGCTGAATAGAGGGTGTGTTCAGATAGGCGGAGGAGTCAGGTGCAAATGGGAAGTTGGCCATTTCCAGCCAGAGACCACAGTATAAAAGGGAAAGCATGGGCATGCCCTGAGAACAGCCAGCTTCACTGAAGTGACAGGCAAATGAGTCACAGGAAATGAGCCCATATTTTTAGGGCCCCTGAAATCAGGTTGTAGACTAACAATTGCCATCCGAGTGACAGGCAACCTTCGTCCATTGCTGGGTGGAAATGCAATCACTTTGTTGACTTACTTTATTTTTTTTAAAACTGAAGACCCCAATTCTCAAGGCTTTCCTGCATTCTCCCCCACCCTAATTCTAATCCTACTTCATTCTAATTCTATAGCAGCAAGCAGGATAAATAATCATATCTAGGTAACAAAAAAAAAGAGAGGTTGTCATTTACAGGCTCTTCTCATATGCCCGTCCCTGTTCTAAATGCTCCATACTAGGCTGTTTCTTTTCATCTTCACAGCAGCCCCAGTCCCTTAAATGCGGTTAATAATGAGAAATAAGATCCAGTATATTTTATTTTTCTGAAGGTTCAAATAAGGGACATAAAAATACAGACGGCATTGAAGATAAAAATATTTTCCATCAACTAAAGCCTTACGAAAAAGTTATCTCTCATACAACATTTAGGGAATAAATTTCAGCTTACATGACTATTATTTGCTCATGTGACTTTTCCCTTGATCTCCTGATATTCTCAAAAAAGCAAGGCAGCAGGAAGGAAGAGCAACACGGTAGGATTAGGACCCTGATCCATGCAAACTTTGATTTAATTGTGCCCTAGAGTTACACAATAGCTAATGAGAAAGTTACTTAGATTCCAGATCTGCTTGTATTCCTTTTTTCATTTTGCAGTTTGGAACAAGAGCTTGTGTTAATCGAGGTTTCCTGTGAATATTCTCAGAGGTGATAAAAGGCAGGAGGATGTGTGGAGGATGGAATCGTGCCATCTACGTCAGGTTTCAGGCACTTTTGTGTCAGGCTGGAGGACCAGGGAGGTGCTGTCAGCCCCGCTCACCACTCCGGTGGCTCTGGCACAGCAGGGGGCTCAGAGGAAAGCTGGCAGCCCCAGGTCAAGGTAAAGAAGAGCGTGAGCTTCCCTCTGTGTCCTTCACTGTCCACCTGTCCCCTCAGTTAGGAAGGAACAGATGATTGGGGGAGGGGGAACCCTCCACTTTAACCCTTTCTTGTCATAATCTCCTGGCAGTAGCAGTTAGTTGTTTTTTCAAAATATAAACTAAGTGCCAGAATATAGAATTTTTCTGCTTTTCTTCTCAAAATGGGTGATAACTATAGGGATACGTTTACAGAATGGTTAAATGAGCAAAGGGTGAAATATGTGACCCTAAGAAGGTTGAAGAAGAGTGTTCTAGTTTAAGGGATCCCTGTGCTTCTGGTAGGTGGTGGGTGGGCCCTCTGCTGCTGACTCCAGGTGCTCAGAAGAGCCTGGCCTTGCAGGTGGCTAAAAAGAATTGGGTTTCAGCTGGGTGAGGTGGCTCACGCCTGTAATCCCAGCACTCTGGGGTGCCGAGGTGGGCAGATCACCTGAACTCACAAGTTGGAGACCAGCCCGAGCTAGAGCAAGACCCCTTCTCTAAAACTAGCCGGGAGTTGTGGCCAGTGCCTATAGTCCAGCTACTTGGGAAGGCTGAGGCAAGAAATTTGCTTGAGCTCAGGAGTCTGTGGTTGCTATGAGCTAAGACATCATGGCACTCTACCTGGGGAACAAAGTCAGACTCTGTCTCAAAAAAGAAAAATCCAGGTTTGAATGACAAAGTTTGCATACCTCTTAAACAACAAATTACTGTTATTCCACTGGAACCAATGACTTTTTCTGCTTAGGCTATTAGTTTTTTAAGAGTACAAAGTCAGTTTGAAAGCATCATTCTGTTCTTGCAGCAAGAGTGCTTCTTTTTTAAACCTGTGGAGCAGCTTACTGCTCTTTAATCCAGGCTAGGTCTGGTTTCTAAAGTGAGCATGCATGACTCAGTGTTGGAAGGCTTCCAGAGGTAGCAATGAAAAACGTCCTCTGTGATCTTGGCTGGGTTAATAAACAAACCCGTCCAAGAAAGGAAAGAGAATTCAGGTCTTTCCTGCAAAGAGGGAGGAAAAGACCATGTTGACATGGACAGTATAACTTGTTCACATTCCTGTCAATACCCTTTCTCTGTAACCCTCGTGGAGAAAGTCCTCTTTGGTCCTCCAACTAGGACTAGATGCTGCACATACTTGGTGAGATGAGCACCCGAGTCTAAGGACAAAAGGCAGATGGAAAGGAGTATAAGTGAACTTACCCTGTTCTCACTGTCTAAAATCTGGGCCGCGTGTAAAGAAGACTAGACAATGAATTAATTACTGGCCACAAACTAGCACTGTGAAGTCAGGCCCTAAAATGTTGATGGCTACTTGCAGAGAAATTAGGTAGTTAAAATGAAGGGGCCAGGGTCATGCCAACTGCCTCTGTTCTTCTATTCATGCTTTCTTAGCTGTCTATCTTTAACCCCAAACCCAGACCTCTTTAGTCTCTTTGTTAACTATGCCCCTAAGGACTGTGTGTACAGTATGGGGACATATTCCCAGGTACAAGCGCTACTAGGCTTGGCTAGACTTTGTAGGCAAGGATTTGGCCTCTTCCTTCGCCTATATCCAAATTGCCTATCATTGTGCCAGCAATGAACACTCATTTACTGGTTTGTTTTACATTTCCAAGCCACAACCCAAAGATCTGTACATAAAAGGTAAAGACCTGTGGGGCCTGTTCTCAGTTCCCCACCTCACTGGGTTCTGGCAGGCAACCAGATCACCCCCGCCCATTTTCAACCCCTTCCCATGGTTTTTCTGGGTGCTCGGCTAGAAAACTCCTCTGACTTCAGCTCCTCTGCCCCCCACTCTGCCTTCCCACTGCCCATTTATCGATAAACTTCTGAGGTTACCTTCTACTTTCTTTTCTCTGTAAGAAGGATCCCAATGTAGGGGGAGGGGCCAAAGTTGATGGGGCTGGATTCAGACCCACTTCCACAGGAAGCAGGTCAGACTTTTTGGGTGCATAGACAAGGACAGATGTAATTTAAAGGGAAGACAAGCATGTTCAAAATTACAACTTGTTTTGGGCAAATTAAAAAAAAGAAAAGAAAACAAAAAACTCCCAGTCTACAGTAAAGAAGCACATAATTTCCTGCCATTCCTTAAATGCTGTGCAGGCCAGTCCAACTGTTCTGTCACGGTTTCCGGGGAGAAAAGAACACATTTGCTGTCTGACCTTCCTCACCTGCACTAGAACTACTGTATTCTGTGTACGTCCACAACATTACGGACAGACGTGGCAGCTGCCAAGGTCACCAAGTATCTTTTGTACTCATTCATTTGGAGCTTTCCAGGGCAGTTGCTCTCAGGGAGTCCCTTCCAGGGGAACCCAGTCCTTGGGGTTTTGCCTTTCCTCCTTATCATCCCCCCCTCCTGCATATCCCTTACTCTTTATTGATCCTCTTCCTCTCCAATATCAGAGTGCCCTGAATTTCCCAGAACTGCCTCTCCTCCTCCCTAAGCCCTGCTCTGGGAACCCCACCTAGGCCAGTGCCTGGAGTCTCCACCTTGGGAGCTGTGCTTTCCTGTCCCATATGCATTGTCCAAAGAATTTACTGAACTCAGAACAGCTCTTTCCAATTCCCACCTTTCTACCCTTGCAAGATTTCTGCTTGTCCAAATTCTATTCCTTAAAATGCTAAAATGCCTTTCAACTTCTTTCTTGAGTAATTTCTTAGTAATCTCCCTGTCTCAGATTTTCTTATCTCTGAGTTTAATCTCTTCTCATGGTATCTCACCGAGTGAAAAACCCAAATCCACATTCTAGTCTCCACACCTAGGTGAACCTGAACAAATATCTTAAACTATTTGACCCTGATTTCTTAATGTAAATTAGGATTAATAACACATTAAATTAGGACTAAAAGTGTAAATTAGGAGTAAAAACTGTAGTAATGATGCTCTCAAGATGGAGAGAATTAACTTGATACTCTCAAGTGGAGAGAATTAACAAGATAAAGTGCCATGTAATGAACATTTATTGATATCTTACCACATGCCAAATTCTAGGCTAACCCCTTTGTGTGTTTATATGTGTATATTTTATTTAAATTTAATAACCATCCAACAGTTATGGGGATCTTATCTAAATTATCAGACAACATTGGTGTTAGAATAGGTAAGTCCAGGGATCATACAATCCTTGCACACTACTGAATTACTGTATGGTCTTTTCTTTTTTTTTTGAGACAGAACCTCAAGCTGTCATCCTGGGTAGAATGCTGTGGCATCACAGCTCACAGCAACCTCCAACTCCTGGGCTTAAGCCATTCTTTTGCCTCAGCCTCCCAAGTAGCTGGGACTACAGACGTCTGCCACAATGCCTGGCTATTTTTTGGTTGTCGTTGTCATTGTTGTTTGGCAGGCCCAGGCTGGATTCGAACCTGGTAGCGCTGGTATATGTGGCTAGAGCCTCAGTCACTTGAGCTACAGGCACTGAGCCCCCCTCCCCCTTTTTTTTGAGACAGAGTCTTATTCTGTCATCCTAGGTAGAGTGCCCTGTCATCTAAGTTCACAGCAGCTTCAAACTCTTGGGCTCACGTGATCCTCTAGCCTCAGCCTCCTGAGTAGCTGGGACTACAGGTATCTGCCAAGATTCTGGGTTAGTTTTTTCTATTTTTTTAGCAAAGGCAGGGTCTTGCTCTTGTTCAGTGTGTTCTCAAACTCCTGAGCTCAAGCTATTTACCTGCCCTCAGCCTCCCAGAGTGTTAGGATTATAGGCGTGAGCCACTGCACCCAGCCTTATTGTATGGTCTTGATCAACGTCTTTAACCTTGCTTAACCTTGCTGAGACATATTTTCCACATCTATAAAATGGCAATAACAATGGTTCCAACTTAGAGGATCACTGTGAGGGTTAAATGAGGCCCTTGGTAATCTTCCTGTCTTGAATTTCCTTATCTCTGAATCTGAATTACATAATATATATATAGCTTAATGCCCAGGATGTAGGAATGTTCAATAAATGGTAAGTACTTTGTTTATGATGGTGAGAGTGTTCATGTTTATAGAATCCTGAGACATGACGGAGACACAGGTAAGTGAGTGGAGGGAGGCCATTACAGCATGCATTCCCGAATCAGGGCACATGTATGTGTGTCCTAAGAACTATGATAGTGACCAGGCCAACTCTAATCCCGGAGCTAATCGTCTCCTTTGAAAGAAAACAAACACACTGAATGGGGAGGTGGCAAACTCAATTCATGGACCCAATCCAGTCTCTTACCTATTTCTGTCACTAAGCCTTATTGTCTCCCAGCCATGCCCCCTTTGTTTAGGTGTTGTTTCACGCTGCTTTTGTATGACAAAGGCAGTGATGACTACATGTGACAGAGACCCATATGGCCTGGACATTTGAAAATATTTACTCTGGCCCTTTACAGAAAGAAGCCTGCAGACCCCTGAAATGAATAACCTACAAAATGAAATGAATATTAGAAAGAAACCCAAGAACATTTCTGAAAGGAGGTAGCCAGGAGCCTACAGAGCCATGTCACATAGAACTTACCGACCACAGTAAGAGATGGAAATTATTCTGGGTGCAATGTAAAACCTTGGGAACATTTGATTTCAGTTTTGTATTTGTACCACTTTAGGGGTATACTTGTATTATTTGGGGGTCATGGTTACTTTCATTACGAAATATAGCAACCACACAGATGAAGAGATAAGATGTAAATGACATTTTAACAGTTATCAAAGTCTAGGTCAAGCTCTGTAACACCACGAGCACCTCGGAAGCCTCCAGGATTCCTCGTCCTAATTACAGCCCCCTTTTCCTGCTCAGGAATCATTTGCTTCATATTTTTTTCATTTTCTTTAGAAAATTATCTCATGATCTAATTTTACAGTCATTGTTACTTGGTTTTGATAAATTCTGTTGTTTTGGCATAACCTACAATTTAGGAATTATACTCCTAGGTCTACGCCCTCCAGAAATGTGAGTCTATGTGTCTCAGGAGACATGTAAGAAGGTTCATAGTAGCTTCGTTTGCAACAGTCCCAAACTGGAAACAGCTCACATTTCCATTGTCAGACAGTTGATAACTTAATTATGGTACAAACATGCAATGAATTATATAGAAATGGAAACGAATTAAATAATTCTATGCAACAGCATAGGTGAATCTTAAAAGCATAACTATAAGCTTAGAAGGGTTGAAGTTGGGGAGTGGAATAACACGATCAACTTATGTGTTTACAGGATTATTATGGATGCTTTGCAGAAAGCTGAGTCTAGTGGGTAAGAGCAGAGGAGGGGCAGAGCCCTAGACAGAGGCTTCTGCAGTATTCCCTGTGAGAGACACTGTGGGGCTGGATTAGGGTAATGAGAGTGGAGATGAAGAAAAGAAGGCTATGAGATGTATCCTGGAAATAGGGCCAGTAGGACCTGCTGAGGGACTGGAGAGCAGCAGGATGAAAAAGAAGACTGCATGAAACTCCCAGGCTTCAGCTTCGGTGGTGGAGCCACTGACTGACATGAAGAAGGGTGGCAAGAAACGCTGTTTTGGAGGAGCATGTCTAGGGGCTTTGGTGAGTTAAGAAATCTTTTAGTATACAACTGTTATGTATCCTTAAATCTAAATAGAAATATGCACAGCAGAGTAAGGGGAGCGTGGGGGTGAAGGGTAAGTGGGTGGTATGGGTGGACATCACTAAATAATTCCAGTTCCCAAACAGGAAATCAGTGATGGAACAGACTCTGCTTTAGAATAAAGACCCTGTCCCAGGTCACAGATCATTTTCTTTGGCTGGAAATTCTTTTAAATTTATCAACCATTGACATGCAACTATGTCTTAGGAGAGCTATTATAAAGTTGTATGTTAATTCAAGAGATAGCCTAGGACTGTCCCAGTAAAAAGGGGCTTAAGGGAAGGAAAAATAGCACAGTAGGCAAATCTTCATTCTGCCTGTTCTTCGACATGTGCAACACTGTCCTTCCCTTGAGTCTCTCTCCATTCTGATGCAACTGACCAAACTCATACTGAAGATCTGCTGTGTGCCAAGTACTGTACTAAGTTCTTGGGTTAATGCAGGGAATCAGATTTAGTTTCTGCTTCTGGTATTTCAAAGTCCACTTTGATTTTATTGCTGAGAGACGCATACAATCGGGTAATGGCTATTTGAAAGGTCAATTGAAAGCAGGAAAATCTCAGGCAAAATGACTTACGAAGTACTTATAAAATGATAAAATTTCAGGTGAAGGATAATTTCTCCTGCTGCTAAGAACACCAGTGACATAACAGCAACCACCCCCTTGAATCACCTGAGGGCAAGCGAATCCCTGGGCTTCTTTCCAGATCTATTAAACTAATAACATAATTGTCCCCTTTATTTATTAGGATGATTAGGAGATTAGGATAGCAGGTTAGTCCTAGGTATTAGGGAGAAGAGGTCTTATTATTTACTTTTTTGAGACAGAGTCTCATTTTGTCACCCAAGGTAGAGTGCTGTGGCATCACAGCTCACAGCAACTTCAAACTTTTAGGATCAAGCGATCCCCTGCCTCAGCCTCCCAAGTAGCTGGGACTACAGGCACCTGCCACAATGCTCTTGCTAAGGCTGGTCTCAAACTTCTGCACTCAGGCAATCCACCTACCTCTGCCACAGAGAGGGCTGGGATCACAGGCGTGAGCCACAGCTCCCGACCTGAGAAGAGGTCTTAAATGGTGGTTTCCTGGTGGTTTTCTTGAGATCCAGCTTCACATTTTCCAAAGTCATGCCTCTGTTTTTTTTTTTTTGAGTTTTGGATTTTGTCATATAGAATTCTGTTTGGTCTCTGATAATTGAGAATACTCAATATCTTTACTAAAACTATCTGTGTTAAGTTCTTAAAATCTATTCAAACTTAAGTTTATATTTATTTTACTTGAAATTCCATTTTGGTTTGCATATATATATATTTTTTTCCAGAAGAGTCAGAGAAAGGTATCCAATTTCCTTTGTAGTCTTATCAAGGTTTTCTTAAAAATAATTATTATTACCTTGTGCTAATTTCCAAGGCAATGCTTTGTTCCTTTTCCTAAACACAATACTTTTTTTGAAGTTGACAAAAAAAAATGCATTATTGGGTTCTATATATGAAAAAAACAGATCAAATTAGAGTAGCAATGAAAGAGACGATCTCAAACCACAGAGTCAGGTCTGTCCTCTTGCCTGTCTGGGAAGACCACTCAGCCTGTGTTTGGGCTTTCCTTCCTCAACAGAGTCACAGCAAGAATGGGCAGACATGGTCCCAACCTGCCCCTTTGGTTCTTTGAAATCTGTACATCTTAATTTGCCTTGGCTTCCAGTGGCTACCAAGTATGGCACAAAGCTGAGCTAAGCATGACTCCTCACCCCTGGGGTCACTCTAGTATCTGTTGAAATTGTATTGCTTTATCTATCATATCTCAAACTTAGCACCTACTAGATAATCCTGTCTACTACATGTATACTTAGTTTCTTACTTTTTTCTTTGGGTATTTACTGTCTGCATTTGATTCAGAAAGCGATGTTTCAGCCCTATCAAATTTGTAAGTAACTAAGAATTAGAAAACTCTTCCCAGCGAGAGTTTGTTGCACCCAGCTGTTGGCTTATAAACCTGTCCAGCAGAGTCATGTTTCACAGAGCAGGCTTTTCCGTTTTTACTTTGCATGGCTTAATTCCATTTCTCATTATGCCCTACCTATGGTTCTTCCAATCTGTGACAATAGCCCTGATCCACTAGAATCCCACAAGTTAAAATGGCATTTTGTATATATTTTTTCAATTTATAAAATACATGTTATAGGAATTTACAATTGAAGGTCAGAGTTGAACCAGAGCTACTGTGAAATCTCCTGGGAAGGGAACCCGAACTACAAGACAACTTGAACCTTAATGTCAATTTTCTCTTTCTTTCTCTCTCCTCACCCTTTCTTTTTCTTCTTTCTCTTCTTCCTTTTTTCTTTCTTTTCTCTCTTCTCTCTTCCTCCTTCTTCTTATGTTCCACCTCTGTCTTCTTTCTCTCATATTTTCTTATTTTTAAATTATGAAGAACTACAAAAGGCTTAAACTAGTACTAATATTCAGATATTAATTTTGTATGTATATTAATCTTACATGCACATAATGAATATTTTCTGGGATGGAAGATAGTAGGGCAGGAAGGTGTTTCCGAATCCATCCGACCCTCTGAGCCCTGCTTGTCTGCACCGGCTGAAGGCATCTGGTGTGAGTACAGAAGCCCGCCTTGGCTTCCAAACTCCTTTCCTTCTACTGCTCTGCTCTGCTGATGCTTCAACCTTTGTTCTACTCTCTACCTCAGCTCTATTGTTCTCCTGGTCATTCAATGATAACATTGTCCAGACTTGTTTTCCTCAATGTTTGTAAAGAAATTAACCTCAGCACTCTTTCACCTGTACTAATTTCTCAGCGTGAAGCAAAGGAAGAGAGAAGAAAAGAAAAAGCAAAGAAGAAAAAGGACAAGAGAAAGACAAGAGAGGCTGTTTTATCATTGCTCCCTCATTATTTTTTCTATTTGTGAAATTTAATACTAAAATTTTCTTCTCTCATAGTACAAATTCACTTTTTTTTTCTTGAGACAGAGCTTTATTTTGTTGCCCTCAGTAGAGTACCAGGCATCACAGCTCACAGCAACTTCAAACTCTTGGGCTCAAGCAATCCTCTTGCCTCAGCCTCCCAAGTAGCTGGGACTACAGGTGCCCACCCCAGTGCTGTGCTATTTTTAGAGAGAGGGCCTCACTCTTGCTCAGGCTGGTCTCAAACTCCTGAACTCAGGCAATCCTCCCATCTCAGCCTCTCAGAGTGCTAGGATTACAGGCATGAGCCAACACTGCTGGCCTTTTTTTTCTTTTTTTTTTTTTGAGACAGAGTCTCACTTTGTCACTCAGTAGAATCCCGTGGCGTCACAGCTACCTCAAACTCTTGGGCTTAAGCAATGCTTTTGCCTGAGCCTCTGGGGTAGCTGGAACTATAGGCACCCACCATAATGCCTGGCTATTTTTAGAGATGGGGGTCTCACTCTGGCTCAGGCTGGTCTCGAACTGCTGAGCTTCCGGAATACTAGGACTACAGGCATGTCCAAACTCATTCTTTTTTCCTGTCTTGAGATAACCTGGCAGCACACATTGCTTATTATTTTTATTTGCTTTTCCAAGCTGTTGATGAAGTTAGTATGCTGGGATACCAGCGAGATGGTCTCTCACAAGTTCTCACAGACAGATACATTCACAACAGGCCTCTGGTTTCATGGAAAAGCACATTTGCCACAGCTGCGTTAAGAGCTTACTCAAATGGGCAGCACTAAATCTAACTAACGTGACATTCAAAGCTCTGGCAAGACTCGAGGCAAATGAGTCAGAAGTTAAAACTATCATTAAAGTTGTAGGGGTCCTTTTGAATTAAAATTTCAAAATGATTTGTTTTGGGATTTGCACTAGTTAGAAATGCTAATTTGTGCAGCAGAGAGCAATCTAAATACAAGATAGGGTGAATGTGGCTTACCAGTGCTCTTGTGAGCACAATTTAGGAACTTTAGCTGACAGTGACATTAATATGAGTCAAATTAAATGTATATTATAATCTCAAATCTATCTTAACCTTTAAGGACATATTTTTAATGTCTTCCACAGAAAAAGCAGTAGCTCTGCTCTCATTAGATTAAACCTAGAGAAGTGTGCTCAGCTCTGGCCACCTGACCTTGAGATGGACGTAGACATGTTGAGATGTGCATAAGAGAGTGACCAGGCTGGTGTGCGGAACAGGAAGAGGAGGTGGCAATGATACACTTGGAGGTAACAGTGAAAAGACCAAGAAAAAGTAGAAAAAGTGTTTTCAAATGTCTGAAGTCTTGTCACTCAGAAGAGGCAGGTTTTGTTCACAATACTATTTAGAACCTAGACACGCCATCGACATGGTGAAATATATTACAGCCTGAATCAATGAGTAGAAGCTACAGCAACACCAGTGAAATCAAGAATTCTTACAGACAGAGTTGTCCAAAATGGACTAAGACATTTTGAGAATTATGGAATTCCTGTTATTTAAGGCATTTGGGCAAAGGGGCTCCCAAGCGGATGAGATTCCAGGAGTAGAAGACTGTTCAGACCACATGACCTCTAAGGAATCCTTTTCAAGATTAAATTCCACAACATCATGAAATCAAAGCCATTTGATTCCAACAGCCCATGGACACACTCCTAAAGTAAGGGCTGAAGATTTTTAAGAAGATGGACAAAATGAGAATCAAAGTTAGTTAATTTCAAATTCCCCAGCTGAGACAAAGGTAAAGAAAATAATTGTCATTTGTAGCTGAATAACTAGATAAGTGATTAAAGTCAAATACGAGATCCAAAATTTCTCCTTTTATGAAATTATCTGATTAGCTATCCCACATATATATGGCTATAATATAGTCCATTCAAACTTGGCCTCTCATCAATGTGGCTAATTTGGGGTATTGTTTTAAAAGACCAGTACATTTTTAGGTCTCTGATTATCATATTTTATAATAATTTCATTTGAAACACCTGCTTTTGACATCATGTTTTGTGTGAGTTTACAATTATTCAAGAATCTAATTTTTTCTTTTATCTTCGGCACATAAGCAATTACTCTGAAATGTTGCATAAGAAGGCACTGAAATATAACATAACAGTAAAGCACAATACTCTAAAAGTCCTAAAGATGATACAAATGCCCACTTGGCAACAGAAAAGAGGTAAACACACAGTCTACGTTTTAGAGGAAAAGGAAGAAAAGTGATTAAAAGCCTTTAACATTTATCAAAGCAACATTTACAAACATTTGAGGGAGGTCCTTGCAGGTCTTTAAATGACCACCAAGACGTTAACTCTTCCTGTGTGCAGTCTCCAGCCACCAAGCACTAAGTAGACAGTCACTGGACAAGGAAAAGGTTAAAGTGGCTTTGGATCAGGCAGTCTTTTCCACTATTTAGGTCCCCATTGAAATGTGAGCAAATCCAAGAAGGAGCCAATCATGCTTAAAATAGGGAAGATAAGCTAAAGGCCAAAAACCCCAAACACGCACACAAAACTAGCAACACTAAGACTGACCTGGGGAAAAGTACTACATAAGAGTCAAATGATGCAAGAAAGAAAATAATATAAATTTTACCATCGTGAACATTTTGTTATTTCATAAAACTCCAAAATTTGCCATCCGTATAATATTACTATAAAAACTAGTTTTCCAATGGACCTTTTCAAGATGTCATCCATTAATCTAGATAATATCTATGGATCATAACCTGGTCAAAAGTATTGGTTTTTAAGCAAAGCAGAAAAGTTTCTTTAAACACATGAAGTATTAGCTACAATCATATTTTTTATCTCTTTCATTAAGTCATTATTGAAAATTTCTAATATATCCAGGCTGAGTTCAAGATTAAAAGCTGCTTTTAGTATAATGTTTAGAGTAAATCTTAGGATGGGCATTTCAATCCTTACCCTCTAAGGATATCTATCATCTCTTACTTATCTTAAAAAATATTTTAACCATAAACATCAGTTTTTCCTTTCTAGCTTTCAGGTGTGAACAGTAAAGACATCCCATTTGTTTTCCTTGATAGAAACAAATAAAATAAGCAATCCAGATAATTAGTGACACTTTTGTATTTTAAAGTTGGGAAATGAGTTCAAGGAAAGATGATTCAAAGGAACTTAAAAAAGACAATCATTAATACCAACTACGCATTCTTTAAATAATACATAAATTAATAATCTCAAGACAATAGGAAAAAGTTAGTAAGTCAAGGAAGTATTATATTTCACAGATAAGAAGTTAAAGATAAAGCTGGTAGTTAAGTTTCATCACAATAAAAATTTACAAATACCTTCTTCAACATCTGAGATATATTCACCATCACTGAGCATTTCAGGGGCATTGGCTTTACGAACTGCATGATTTAAGCAAACAATATAAGTATCCAAAAAACATATACGCTTAATACTACAACAACACATTGCATTATTTCTGAAGACACGTTTGCAATGAAATTTCTTAGGAAACAACAAGTACACCACCCCTCATGATTATTAAGAACTCAAAGGACATTTTCATACCTTCATCGTCAGACATATCAAGAACTTCATTCATTGTTTCTGGAACATTCATTTTGTGCTTCTCTGTGACGGTCTAGTAACAGAAGAGCAGTCACGTTAGTGCTGGCTTTAATGTGACTATTCGTTACTTTCTAGATTAAACAATTGGCTTCTTGTGGGACTGGTGTGTTGAACATCGTGAGGCTCCCATAGAAAATGATATCAACTTCATTGTCTCTTAGTAGCATGAAGGTCCTCATCATAAATAGAGCAGAGAAAGAGAGTACAAAGTGAGATATTTCAGTGGCAAAGCCCAACAGTTTAAAAGATTCATGTCCCTACAAAGGCTTTTCAAGGGAAAAGAGAAGAAAAACAGATATTGCCTCTCTCGTTCAATGGCTATATTTCTTATGGTCTGATGGACTCGCCAACCCATTCCACTAAAGGTCTTGGTTGACGATAAATTAAATGACTGTAAGAAATGTCTTTATTATGTGTGCCAAGCTTTCCAACTATTTTTGTTTTTCCTCTTATGTATACTTATAGTTCCCAGGATAAATCAAAATATTAACACTGTCTATTTTAATATACATAATTGTTCCAACAATATATACGAAAAAAATATCCTAGAGGTAATGCCTAGTGCATTTGCAGGATCATTTTAGGTTCCCTCAAATTTTAAAGAATAGTATATTATATAGCAAATTCCCTGCAGACTTTTTTTACTTGCTCTTTGATAATTTTATACGTATATAGATAATATTCATCCAAAAGACACTCGTAGCTTTACTTGTCAGAAACTCTTAATGACTTTAGTTTAAAAATGAGTTTTCTTCTAGTTTTGAGCGTATGAAAGACTAACGGTACAAAGAAAGATAGGCATTTAAAGAAGACAACAACAAAGAAAGCCAGATTGTTAAAACTAACAAAGGGTACCGATTCATTATTTCTTAGGGACAACACATGACAAATGTGATTTAGACTTCCTGTCTCCAATTATTGTGTCGAAGTAAGGCATTATTTGGTGGGGGTTTTTCTCCAGCATATAACATTGCAATGGAGCATTTTTTAAAAACAGACCTTTATTTCTAGAACAGTTTTAGATTTACAGAGTAATTGTGAAGACAGACATTTCCCATCTATCCCACATCAAATTTCCTTTGTTACTAAAATCTTATATTAGTATGGTACCCTTGTGGCAGTTAAGAGAGCAACATGCCTCATTATTATTAAAGTTGAGTTTTTGCCTAAAGTCCTTTTTCTGTTCCAAGATTGCATCCAGGATACCATATTTACTCATCATGTTTCCTTAGGCTCCTCTAAGCTGGGACGATTTCTCAGATTTTCCTTGGTTTTGATGACCTTGACAGTTTCGTCATAAACTGGTCAGAAAGCATTGACATAAACTGTCCGAAAGCATTCCCAATTAGGGTGTGTCTGATTTTTTATTTTTTTCATGATTAGACTGGAGTTATATGGTTTGGGGGAAGAAGATTGCAGCGGTAAAGTGTCACTGTCATTATGTCATATCAAGGGTACATGCCATCAAGCTCACTTATCTTTGTTTTTTGAGACAGAGTCTAACTCTGTCGCCCTGGGTAGAGTGCTGTGGCGTGATAGCTCACAGCAACCTCAAACTCTTGGGCTCAAGCAATCCTCTTGCCTCCCAAGCAGCTGGGACTTAAGCCCCTGCCATATTGCTCAGCTCTTTTTAGAGACAGGGTCTCGCTCTTGCTCAGGCTGGTCTCGAACCTGCGCGCTCGGGCAATCTACCCACCTCAGCCTCCCACGTGCTGGGATTACAGGCGTGAGCCACGGCACCCAGCCCAGCCTTGCTTATCACTGTTGGTGTTGACCCTGCTCACAGGGTGAAACTGTGCTGGTTAGGTTTCTCCACAGCAGAGTTACTTTATTCCCCCTGCTTCCACGCCGTTTTCTTTGGAAGGAGATCACTATGCTTAGTCCACACATATGCAGTGGGGAATTATATGCCACTTTGAGGGTGAAGTATTTTCATAAGGCGTTTGGAATACTTTTACTTGAGAAGTTGTGTCTTCTTTCTCATTTATTCAATCACATATTAATGACCGTGTGAATTCACGATATTTACTTAATATTTTATACTTTGTACTATACTCCAATACTATTTTTTCTTTTGAGTCTTACTGTGTTACCCTCAGTAGAGTACCATGGCATCATAGCTCACAGCAACTTCAAACTCCTGGGCTCAAGTGATCCTCTTGCTTCAGCCTCCGAAGTAGCTGGGACTATAGGTGCCTGCCACAGTGCCTGGCTTTTTTTAGAGACAGGGTCTTGCTCTTGTTCAGGCTGGTCTTAAACCTGTGAGCTTAGGCAATCCACCTGCCTTGGCCTCCCAGAGTGTTAGGATTACAGGTATTTATTTATACCTGTGGCCACTGGGCTGTGGCCACTGGGAACTTTTAATTCCTGCATCCCTTTGACATATGCCCACCCTTGTGTGTATGTGTAATACCTGTTTATTTTTGGTGGTGTGGGGGGAACATTTCCTTATCTTTTGGCACTATAAGATGCTCCAGACTCGTCTTGTATATTTCTTGCCCTAGTCCTACATTCAGCAATTTCTCCAAGAAGCTCTGGGTCCTTCTATTAGAGAATGGTGTTAGTAACCAATGTCTAGGTCCTAGGAGTGCTCTGCTTTGTTGCTTTCAGAGGAATAGAGTATGTTAAACAATGAAATTTAACAAGATAAAATTCGTATCTTTTGAATATCAGCTTCAATGCATTCTTATACTGTTGTGATTATAATCTCATTAGCTAAAGCCTCTTTCTTCTTTTTTAAGAGTTTTCAGAAACTGAAATTTGCTCATAGAGACAATGGCTGGTGGAGTCCCAGGAAACTGGCTACCCAAAGATCATGCCTGTGGTGGAAGCTGACCTGTTTATTAGCCTAAGATCATGGACTTCACCTGAACTGCATCGGTCCTGAGCTAACTTATGTGCAATTGCTAAAGCTACACTGACAAGCTGGTGTTTCAGCTCGAGATACATTCTCAAACACCACAATGCCGAACTAAGTCTTAGGGACTTACATGGACTCTTTCTAATCAGTGGGAGCATCTCACTCAGTGGAAGCCTCTTCTTCTTCATCAGGCAAACTGGGCCTTTCCTCTTAGTATGCAGAGTGTCTTCTCTCTCTTATAAAAAATCACCAACCAAGTCAGCTGACGACCTTGAGAGTGAAATGGCCTTACCCCTGCACACATTGTGTCTTCTTATGGGAACCTGAATGAGCTCTGAGACCTGTCTCTGATTTTCAATAGATTTTTTTTCAAGCTGTAATTTTACTTTGTAATTCTACTTTCTTTTAAATCTTTTTTGATTTCAAAGAAAGGTTTTACAATTTCCTAATGAGCAAAAAAGTCATTTACATTCAATCAAATAAGATGTATACTTTGAACTATTATGTGAATTTCAGTCTTTTAGTACCGCAATACTAGTCTTATTTGACTGTGTTTCTTGGAAGTGAAATAATAGACCTTAGCATGATCTATCTCAAAACTTTCGTAGTGACCCATGTATATGTATTGCAATGATATCAAATTTTTTTAGCATGATGATATTTGACCCTTGATAAATAGTTTGTGCTCTTCCTCCTTTTTCCCCATTCTAGAGAGGCTGTATGAGCTATCTACAAAATTAAGGCTAATGAACATTACACACTTTTTTCTTAAGAAATTAGTAATAGATTTTAAGATAGTGAAATGCTTAAAGGTGTATGAAAGCAACATGTGGGGATTTATTTCTTAGACAAAGTATACAGTGAAGTTAAAAATGTGCCTGGGTTGATAACCACTGTTCTAGTGTGTTAAAGTACTTGTTTTCTCTCTTGCAAATTACAGAACTTCTTTCTTGTGATCAGCAGTCTTAGTTTTTAGTTTCTGAAGACTGTACACTGCCAAGCAACACGAACTGCAGGTAGCTACAGAGACCCTCCACCGTGGTTTTTATAGGAAGCTCTGTGTAGACAAACTGATCTGCTATCTATGCTAACTATGCTTTCCTTCATGTTGGAAGGTGGGAGAAGAGAAAAAGAGACAGAGCTGCTAATTTTGAAGGTTTCAGGGTGCTAAATTCATATTGCATGAAGTCAATCTTGGGCCAGTGTCCTGAGTTCATGGAGTTAGGAAAAACTCAAGCCTCCAACATTTGCTCTTGATTCCAAAGTTAGTAAATTCTAATGCAGTTCAAAGGTGTCAGATAGGGTTTAAAAGAAGTGCTTTATTCTAGAGGCTGCAACTTGTACAAATGTATCTGGCACCATAGGGCGTCCTATTAAGGATTTACTGTAAATTTTGTCAAAATATCCCATTGTTTTTCCTCTGAAAACTTCAATAGGTAGACAGAAGAGGAGTGAGAGTGGGGGTCAAAACAAATTTTGATTCTGTCTGGAATTTTTTCAGCAATGTAAAAAAATGTTCATAATAATGACAAGCACACATTATTATTATCCACATATTATTTGCACAGTAACACACTTTAAGGAATCAGCCTAGATTTTCCAACATTTTAATATTGCTAAGAATGTTAAAAAATTATCATTTCATTAAAACCTTCTTACAGCAAAACAAATAAATTTAGCTTCAGATGCAAGTAAAAACTGTATAGCGACAAATACAACGTTAAAGAGGTATTCTTAGTATTTCCAATTTTTATTCCCATCAGGAATGAGAGCTTTGCTATCCTGACTGCCAACAATGAGCTGACGGTATTTTGAAACATGGCTTCTAGTTTATGAATAGGGGAAGAAGTGTTCATCTTAGAAAAGCTCAAAAAAAAAAAAAAAATCTGGCCAAGAGCTGGCCCTCAGGGTAAGGGGGATCGGTGTGTGTCACTTACCGTGGTGGTCATGGTCTCCTCTGTCACCACCTTCAAAGTGTCGACCACGGAGATGTAGCCGAGACGCCGCGCGATGCCCAGGGCAGTGTTACCATTCTGGAAGGGGGAGGACCCGGACAAGGAATTAGCAAGGCTTACTGCTTATGCTTTGCCTACCCAGAAAGGAGGCCAAGTGTCTCATCAGACCCGTCCCACTGTCATACACAAAAAACTGTTTCATTAGAGACATACCTTGCCCCAAACCCACCTAACCTGTTTCTATTCATGCAGCAAAGTCTGGGCAGCTACACAGGGATGCTAAGAGGCTTTTTAATTGTAAGCAATCAATGGAACACATAATTTTCTTTTCTTATGTACTCTCTGTGAGGTGGTGATGCAACCAGTAGTTTTAAAGTATAAAACACACTAGTCCCATCTCCATCTGAACAGCTCACAGCAATATGGTCATTTGTCCTGTTTTACTCATTCTTTGGAGTGCTGTTTATGCCTGTGAAAGAAAAAGATGCTGTCTTTCTGCCTAATGAAGGTCAAAAGCAACCTTGGTAGACAAGAAACACTCAAGTTTAGGCCCTCCCCTTCCCCTGAAGCTGGCCCTGAGCTCTTACCACAGTGAGCTCATTGGGGGAGGCATTGTTCTGAAGCAAGACGTTGATTATATGTGTGTGTCCCTGTTGAGCTGCTTGGTGTAACGGCGTGTACCCATTCTGTGGAAGGAAGATGCAAGAAATGGCTCTCATTTCCTTCGAAACAACATTCATGGTTTTGGTGGAAACAGAGGAGAAAGCAGTTTACCTTGGTCTTGGCGTTCACTTTTGCAGAATGCTGGAGCAGGAAATTAACGATCTTGATATTTCCGTAGTGGCAGCCCACATGCAGTGGTGTGTATCCCATCTATAATTATATTTTTTAAAAAAAGAAACATCAAAAGTAGACTTTTAGTAACAGCTATCCTAAACAGGAGCAAAATTATTATTTAACCTTTCTTTTTGAGCCAGAAAACAAAATAGTTTTTTTCTCCTCTAAAGTAAAAGAAAAAAATGCCCTTGACAATTCCCAGGGATAGTGTTAGGTATAATGAATGATGCCACTACATATAAAAATAGTTATTTAATTTCCCATAGTGCTCTTCCTTGTATGGCTCATTTTATTCTCCTAACTTTAGGACAGCAGTGAAAGGTGGAACAAGCTACAGCCTGAGCTGACTGATTCACTTTTTGCTGAGGGTTGGAAGAGCTCTTTACAGACACACTTGACTAGAGTTTATTGAATGCATTGCTCTCTAAAAGCTTAACATATAGGTAAAAAATACAAAGTGGCTAAATGAGAATGTGATGCAGTAGGCAATTCTCAGAATGCATGACCGAGGCAGGACGGAGCACGGAAACACTGAAAGGGAAGAGGCTGTGTGCAGTCAGGTGGTCCCAGAAGTGTGAACTGGAGCTGGGTACACACAATTTCTAAGTAGAGTCCCCACAGCTTGAAAGCCACTGATTTAGACAAAGCGATTAAATGTTCTTAGATTTGTATCCTAAGGGGCTGTAAGAGCTCTCTTTCTCTCCATGGATTTGTATAAAATCTAGATAGGCCAGGCACAGTGGTTTATGCCTGTAATCCTAGCGCTCTAGGAGGACAAGGCAGGTGGATTGCTTGAGTTCATGAGTTCGAGACCAGCCTGAGCCAGAGTGAGACCTGGCTTCTACTAAAAATGGAAAAAACTATCCAGGCATTATGGCGGGCACCAGTAGTTCCAGCTACTTGGGAGGCTGTGGCAAGAGGATCGCTTGGGCCCAAGAGTTTGAGGTTGCTGTGCACTATGATGCCACGGCAATCTACCCAGAGTGACAGAGTAAAATTCTATTTTAAATAAATACATAAATAAATAAATAAATAAAATCTAGATAATTACTTTTAAAAATGAATATATTCCAGATTCTTCTCTAGATGACTATATTCCTTATAACAGACATTACCATGCAATTCCAGGGCCCCTGTTTATTATGACACTGGCAGTACCAGATTGCTGAATGGGAGAACAGGGGCTTCTAAGTAGGCATGGTGGGGGGAAGTGGTCCATGTTTTTAAAGGTCTGTATTTCCTGTGCTGGCATCAATGTGTCTTTATGGTGACTCCAGCAAATGAATACATTTGAATTTGAAAAAGAGATATCCTGGCCATAGCTTTTTGTAGACAGCTCACGAGGGACGTGCTGCCCTCGGAAACAGACTCCAGTCAGACTCTGTTCCATGCCCAGCTTGCACTGGTAAGCTCACCTATGAGTACAGAGATACACGGGACCAGTTTATAACCCCTACGGCCACTTAATGCACCAAGCAGAACAGTCCTTTTGTGTGACCAGAATCCACTTGCCTGCTGGTCAGGGTTCTTTTTGGCACTGAGGATGTCAGATCCTGCACCTATGATCAGAATGCTGCTTAGGAACAAAGGCTTGGAAATAGTGTGTCCAACCAGTGCTCAGTGCAATTGGTTTAACTAACTGAAGTAACATTATTCCCAAGTTCAGTGGTAAAGAAAATTGCCTCCCAAGTCCACGTAGATAGTATTTGAAACACCTATTTAATCTGCGTATTAAAGAGCACTTCATATTTTTATTCCCCTTCCCTAAGTAGTAATACAACAGTTTCCAGTGATTGTTAAAGCACTTATATTTATTTAGAAATCACCTTAAATATTTTGAAATTCAGGTTCTATTCACCCTCATAGCTTCCCATCTCACGCTTAGTAACACTCTAAATTATTGAAATGGATGATTAGGATGTATCAGATTCTGGTCTCCCCTGCCCTCCCCTCCTGAGTCTGCTAACTCTCGGAGCTCATCTCTTGCCATTCTGTCTCTTGTTCACTATGCTTTAGGACAATACCCTCTTAAAAAGCAAAGACAGTGGCTTCGTCTCAGCAAACTACACTGACTATTAAACTCCATGGCACACTTTAGTCGGAACTGATTTGGTGAACTTCAAATGTAAAGGGAGAAAGGGGCTGGAGAACCAGGGCGAGGAAGAACTGCAGAAGCTGTTACCAGCATTTTTTTTTTTCTTTTCCTTCCAAGAGAAAACAGGCCTTGACATTTCACTGTTATTTTTTAACATAAACCAATGCATGGAATGGTATGTATTCTATTTGTAGGCTGCTTGGAAATGTGTTCTTTACCAGTTAGGATTTTAAAGTTCAGGGGATATAATAACTCCTTATTCGTGAAGGTAAGCAGCAGGTGCAGGCAACCCATCTCTCCGCACTTCTGTCGTGCTCTAATTATGGGACAATCACTGCTTCGTTTCCTTTGGGGACTGTGATCTTTGCCGAGAAGAAAAAGGAAAGGAGAAGAATGTCTAAGAGACAGCGGTGCTTTCTAAAGTGAGATGCTCTGCCTCATTTGGAAAGGCCGGAAACAGGTACGTGTGAAATACTATGCTGAGTATAAAAATGATTACTGATTACGATCTGAGTGAGCTCGGTTAGGAAAAAGCCTCTGGGGACCTGAGGTTCTTACACCAAGGGGGTTTGTGTGCACAGGAGCAAAAGCAGAGAGGTCCATTCTTTTCTCCTCCCCAACCCGAGGCGGAGAGCCACACCTCCTGGCTGAATTTCGGTCCATGCCTTGGTTGTGTTGGGGCACATAAAAATTGAGAAACTTGACCCAGTCCTTGCCTTCTAGAATTTTGTATCTATAAAAGGAGATATAACGTAATGAAGTGTTCCAGTCTTCGTTTGTGTGTACATTTATGTATATCATTAAAACAATGCTCAGCGACTATATTTACCATGAAGTTAAAAACACTCAGTTAAGAATTCTCTTTTGCTGTTTTCGGCCGGGGCTGGGTTTGAACCCGCCACCTCCGGCATATGGGGCTGGCTCCCTCCTCTTTTGAGCCACAGGTGCCACCCAAAAATTCTTTCTTGATGAAAGTATTCAAACAACATAAAGAAAATAAGCTAAATGTAGTCTGATTTCCATGTCTGCAATACCTTTTTACCTAATTCTTGGTCAGAGTTCTGCACTATTAACATCTTTAATATGTCCGCACACCTAAGAACCTGTCTTTATTATATATGAAAGTGTATAATTCACAATATTTAATAAGCATTCTTTTTTGTGTCAGACATGACAACTAGGAAGACAGACATTTTCAGGTAGACAACACAAGTCTAATATGGAGAGATAAAGCCTTTAAAGAAAAATGTTTAGAGAAATAAAATGGACATATCTGATTATGACATAAAATATCCATTTTTCTTATCTGTGTTTGTCTTTTTTTTTTCCTTTTTCTGTGACAGGGTCTTGTTCTACTGCTCAGGCTAGAGTGAGGTGGTGTTGTCATGGTTCATTGTAACCTCAAACTCCTGGGCTTATGGGATCCTTCTGCCTCAGCCTCCCAGGTAGTTGGGACTACAGGTACATGCCACAACATCCTGCTAATTTTTCCATTTTTTCAGAAATGAGGTCTCACTGTGTTGCTCAGTCTGGTCTCAAAGTTTTGGCCTCAAGTGATCCTGCTACTCCAGCTTTCCAAAGTGCTGGGATTACAGGTGTGAGCCACCACACCAACCTGATATTTGCACTGTGTCATGATACAAAAGTAATTGGAACATTTTCTTTTTTCTTATTTTTTTTTAACTTTTTTTCCTTTTTTTAACAGCATCTCACTCTGTCACCCCAGCTAGAGTCCCATGGCTTCAGTGCAGTTCATAGCAACCTCAAACACCTGGGCGCAAGGATCCTCCTGCTTCAGCCTCTGGAGTAGCTGGAACTATAGGCATTAGACACAATGCCCGGCTAATTTCTATTTTTAGTAGAGACATGGTCTCACTCTTGCTCAGGCTGGTCTTGAACTCCTGAGCTCAGGTGATCCACCTGCCTCAGTCTCCCAGGGTGCTAGAATTACAGGCAGGAGCCACTGCACCCAGCCTTTTTCCTTTTTGAAAAGAGAACTATTTTGTCTGAGAGAGGGAAAGAGAAACCCAGAACACACACAAGACCACAAACCCCTCAGGCATTTAGCAAGTGAATAACTGGATAAACCTCAGCCCGTCCTTTTGCATGAATCACACTGACAAAGTTAGTGTTCACAAAGAACTGACAAGTTCTTCTATTTGTCTATTTATCTGCATTTTTAACAATCAGCCACAAAACCTGAGCTTTCACCCTCTGCCCCTGAAGGCCACATCTATTGTGAGGAGGCTTAAAAGTGTTAACACAGGGATAGTCTGCTAAGGCATTAAAGACAAAGGTATCTGGATATGTGTGCTACAACCACAGACCTCGTGGGTGCCTCTTGCACAGAGATGTCTGACTGAAGGGTTTTCCCTCCAATACAATGGTTAATTCCTTCCATAGAGGAGTCACCAGGTGGCACTCTGCCCGGGAAGGGAAGGGAGCACATACCTTTGTCTGGGCGTCCACGAGAGCCCCTTGGTTTACCAGGACTTCAGCCACATTCACTCTGTCTTCTTGAGCAGCCAAATGCAGTGGGGTCAGGCCACTCTGAAAAAGAGGACGGGAGGAAATACAGTCCACGTAGCCAAGTTTGAGAAACAGCTTGTCCACTCTAGGAGAGTAAGCCTAGAATTTCTACATTAAAAACAAATCTGTAGAATATGTGTATATGCCATATTATCTTAGCACTGCGGCAACACTGCTGTTTGCAGGCCTAATGAAAAATTTCAAGCACATTAAAAAGTGGAGGGAATACAGTGAAACTTGTATACTCGTGACAGACTCAGCGAGTCCCAAGATTTTTCTGTATTTGCTTTACCCATCCCTCTTTGTCTTTTCATTCATTTCTTTCTGGCGGTGTTTTAAAGCAAATCCAGACATCATTTCCCCTTATATATTCATCTTTAAAAATTAGAGACATTTTTTACAGAATTATGCAAGAGTTTTAATACCTTACCAGAGCCACTAGCTTTAGAAAGAATTAGTTAAATAATATGTTTACAAAGGGAATACTGACATATGGTAGAAATACAGTAGAACCTCCACACTTGACCACCTCCCTACATTGACCACCTTCTTAAGGTGACCTAATGTTCACAGACTGACCGTACCACATGTCCATATCAGTACAGTAGGCCTCGTTCCTTATATCGACCCCCTCTGTATGTTGCCCAGTTTGTTACAGACCCCTGGAGGGTCAACTTACAGCAGTCCTCCTGTACTGTCTCCATATTAATACCCAAGGTCTGATACATATTTTCAGTCTGTTGCTTCTGGGTAGGGTAGCTCACCTGTGAAGTTAGTGTGACTGCTAGATCACAATGATTTCCAGGTCATTTAGATGGTTCAGCAAGACAAAACCAGAATTTGAAACTGACTCAACTAGAGAATTTGCAGAAGGCATGGATGTTCTCACCACCAAGAAAAAAAATCCCTAAGCCTATACTCTGGTTTAAAAAAGCTTCTGTAACTGTAAAGCCTTTATTTATTTTTTTCATAAATAATTTCCAAGGGGAAGCGAGTCCGTGTAAGTGTTTGCAGATCTTTTCTTTCATCCACTGTGAACACAGAAGTGAGCGTCTAAATCCCGGAGGCATTCTTTCTCCTCCAGCATCTGTGCCAGGAGAATATCAGCCTGTTTTATTTGTCAGAGGAAAGGAGGGAATCAAAGTGCGCTTTAGGAAGGGCACAGAGCCCTCTAGATGTGAAATAGTATTTACTTGTGGGTTGTCAGTGCATGAGAGAAATTATGGGATTAAGAAAGAGTCATTCGCTGGTTGACTTTTTAATAATGTTTACAGAATTCGGGAAGCAGCCCAGTGAAACTGAATACAGGGGAAGTGTAAAAAGGAGGACTGATGCACGCACTCGAGATCCAAGACAAACAAGCCAGGGCCAAAATTGGCACCACCCAAACACTGACATCATCACAGAACAATGTTCCATGCTCTACTTTAGAAAAAAATAACACTTTCAGCCATAACATTTTGTGAAAGTGTCATGGTCACTTAGTCTAAGTTTGAGACTTTTCAACACTCTGAGAATCCTTTACTGAGTGCCCCTCAGCAGCGACTGAGAAATGTGTGCTGGGCACGTGCTCCCCTCCACGTGCTCCGGAGTTTATGAGCACTCCGCTCACGTGGCTTACCGGGCTCTGCAGGGAGGCACTTCTGGCTTCCTCAGCCTGCCCTCTTTCCCTGTAGTTTGGTGGAAAGATCCAACTACTACACTTATGTGTATACCCTCCGTGTGCTCTCCTCTGATTAGAGCAGGATAATCCTGAATTGAAACTGCTTTCTTTTCTGTCTTCCTCAAACCACTGAGGAAGTAACGTATCTTTAATCTTTATGCAACCTGTGTCTACCATCTATTTAATCCACCTACGAATTGATTAAATCACAGGGAAAAGCAAACTTTTTTTAGGGTGAAACAGGATAAATAATTAATGAAATTTTACTTTTATATTAATGGTTTAGATTAAAAAGATACAAAAAAAAATTGTAGGTCACAAAAGCCCTATTTGTGTTCAAAAGTTACCTGTTAATCTTTTAGGGGGATTGGACCACTGATCATTTTAAAAAGAGTCCTTATTTGAAACAGAAAAAAAATGAACTTAACATAGCAATAGCTCTATTTAATATTCTTTTAGCTAAAAATATAGCTATTTGTGGTCTGTAAAACCCAGGTAGTAAAATAGGAAGACCATCAGAAGCCAAGTGGAGTCAAATCAAACATTAGTACGTCAGCAGTAAATGGGGTTCATGATCATTTTTCCTGAAATTGGTGAACTTATAGATTACTAGTAAGGAAAAAAAGTGAAAAAAATGAAGTGTTTAGTTTAACATAAATTCTCTTCTCTTTTTCTTTTTGAGACAAAGTCTCACTATGTTGCCCACAGTAGAGTGCTGTAATGTCATAGCTTACAGCAACCTCAAACTCTTGGTGAGTGATCCTCTTGCCTCAGCCTCCAGAGTATCTGGGACTACTGGCACCCATCACCAAACCTGGCTATTTTTAAAAACCGAGTCTTGTTCTTGGTTAGGCTTGTCTCCAACTCCTGAACTCAAGGAATCCACTCATCTTGGCCTCCCAGAGTGGTAAGATCACAGGCGAGAGACACTGAGTCCGGCTCAACATAAATTTTCATGAAAACTAAATTTTTCCTTTATCCATTTTTTTGGTTGTTGTTTTTAGATGAAATCACCTTCTGTTCTCCAGGCTGGAGTGGTAGCAGTGGCATCAGCATAGCTCACAGCAACTTAAACTCCTGGGTTCAAGTGATCCTCCTACCTCAGCCCCCATAGTAGCTGGGACGACAGGTGGTGACACATTACCATACCAGCTCATTTTTCTATTTTTTATAGAGAAAATGTCTTTCTACTTTCTATATTGCTCAGGCTGGTCTTGAACTCCTGGCCTCAAGCAATCCTCTTGCCTAGGCCTCCCAAAGTGCTGGGATCACAGAGGTGAGTCATTGCACCCAGTTATAACTCTGGTTTAATAGTTATTTTTTTAGCCAAGAAATAAAATATGTTAAATAGGAAGGTAGGAAGAGGAGGTGGAAGAAGGGTAGAGGGAACAGAGACTAGCTGATGCTTGAAACACTGGCCATGCAGGAAAAACTGATGGAAAACCTGTTCTAGAGTCCCTTAAATAATAAAGTTCTATCGCTTCTCTGTTTCCACATCTGGGCGTATCCAGTACCTTATACAGAAAATGACAACTGAGCAGGGATTTACAGATGCCTTCTTATTAGACAGTTTCCAGGTAATTCAAAATTCTTGCAAGTTCCTTAAGTACCATATGCCAGTTGAGCTTTTAAAATTTCTTTAGAAGTATCTCTGTTTTGCATAACTTATTGTGGAAGGTGTCCAGAAATTTCCAGATTTCTCTGCTTTACTATATATGTCTTTGGTCTTCAGCATTCCCTGGGCTAATTTCTAGACTACCGAAGCAAACACCGAGACTTTTTTTTCTAAACAAAGTATTTTTGTCTAAAATTTTCCTATGACGTCTCAAGTAAATTCAAAGCTAGGTATATATTGTGCCAGTTGACTACAGGATTTTAAAGAAGAAAGTAGTCATATGATAGTTTGGCATTAAACTAACTGAAAATGTTCAATTTTGAACCAACTGTTAAGGTACAATATTATCTCTGGCAGAATTGATGAAATGTAACATCCTGGGCTCTCAAGAGGAAATAGACTCTATGAGACGACAGAATGTGCTTTAAGAAAGGAAAGGTCCTCTCATCATTAAGACAAATTGGGTTTTGTAACAAATTATTAAAAGGCTAGTTTATAAACTGGCACATAAACGATAACAAACTTAAAAGCCCAAACAAATCCTAATTGTAATGATTACTTAACATTGCTGTGTGATTCCCATTAATGCTGAGACTTATACTCCTAAAAGGAATGATTAAAAAGAAAGACAGGAAAAACTCAAATTAGTATACCAGAAAAAATAAATGTTTGCTCTGTAATGATCAAAAAGGATTTTTTTTTTTTTTTTTGAGATTGAGTCTCACTTTGTCACCCTCTGTAGAGTACCGGGCGTCATAGCTCATAGCAACCTCAAACTCTTGGGCTCAAGTGATTCTCTTGTCTCATCTCCCACAGTAGCTGGGACTAGAGTTGCCCGCCACAATGCCTGGCTATTTTTAGAGATAGAGTCTTGCTCTGGCTGAGGCTGGTCTCTAACCTGTGAACTCAGGCAATCCACCAGCCTCTCCGGGAATGCTGGGATTATGGGTGTGAGCCAACACGCCTAGCCAAAAGGATTTTTAAGATGCTGTGTTGGAAAAAAGGTTTCTGCTGATCTTGTCATCCTATATGTCTTTAAGTCAACACAATTTGTTAAGTTATAATTTTTGGAATTCAGATTAGCAAAGAGCATTCTTTTGCCAAAATTATGAAAATTCCAAAATTAGGACAACTGTTATTTTTCTGCTGAAAAGAAAGTGCTGAACATTATCTCAGTTAATCCTCATGACATCTCCATGGAATAAATATTGTTATCACCACTTATTTAATACTGGAGAAGGAAACTGAGGCTAAGAAAGGTGGCATAGTTTGCTTGTTGTATGTTATCTGAACCGGCTTCTTGTTATCTGAAGGCTTAGAAATATCTCGCCTGTGTTTTGGGCAGATCTTAAGCAATTTAGCATACCTAGTTTCTTTGATAAATGCAATGAAAAGCAATAAATTCATAAATATATTTCTGGTCACTTGTGGGCTAAACTTTGACTTCGCTTGACAAAACTTGTCCTCTTTTCGTTATAATGGGGAGATCAAAGATGAGGCCAGGGGTGTTTGAAGAGCTTAGGGAACAGTCTTCATGAGCTCCTTTAGAACTGCAAATTTACAAGTGAAGACCAGACTTGTAAAGCTAACAACTTTTCCTATCTATTCAGTAAAATAGCTACTCCACATTTCTGTTATTAAAATGAATTATCTGAAGGCAGCCATGTTTCTAATTTGTCTTTGTAACTCTCTCCTCAAAACTGGACAGGCAAGGAATAGAATCCCCCCAAAATGTTTGTGGAATAAAACAACAGGCTATAATTTGGAGCTTCTTATGTGCTATGTTCTGGTAACAATGTTTCCCTTTAAATCATAACAATTTTTTAAAATTTACTTGAAAAACCTTGAGGACCTCATTTTATGGTCATACATAAAAAGTCACATGCATAAAGACTCAACTGTGGCTCGGCACCTGTGACTCAAGCGGCTAAGGTGCCAGCCACATACACCTAAGGTGGTGGGTTCTAATCCAGCCTGGGCCCGCCAAACAACAATGATGGCTGCAACCAAAAAATAGCCGGGTGTTGTGGCGGGCGCCTGTGGTCGCAGCTATTTGGGAGGCGGAGGCAAGAGACTCGCTTGAGCCCAGGAGTTGGAGGTTGCTGTGAGCTGTAATGTCACGGCACTCTACCCAGGGTGACAGCTTGAGACTCTGTCTCAAAAAAAAAAAAAAAAAAAAAAGACTCAACTGTATGGTAAATTATTTACCATTCTATCATTTAAACATATTGTTTACCATTTTTGCTATAACGAGTACCACTTTGGTAGACATCTTTGGGCAATATTATACTTTGCATGTTCTATTTGATGCAGATTTTTCATGAATTGTTAGTGACCTTGCTGAGGGGTAAGCTTTTGTTGGGTGCTTTGTCAAGAAACACAGTGGTTACCTTATTGCTCAGGTTCACATTAGCGTTTCTACTGAGGAGCAGCGACACCATGTCCACGTGCCCTTCCTGAGCTGCAAGATGGACGGAAGCAATTCCTTGCCGGGTAACTGCGTTGGCATCAGCACCATATTCCAGCAGAGTCGTCGCTATGTCCATCTGGTTCTTTTTGGCAGCGATGTGCAGTGGTGTATAACCATTCTGTCAACACGAATCACTTGGTCACATGTCCGGCAGCGAGATAAAAATGTGTACAGTGCATTTTCAAACAGTATACTTCTCTTTCTAGTGGTTGTCTCGGATTGTTTAAAAAATCATGATTAAATAAGCAAACATTGATAAACCAAGCGGTGCCATTAGCATTTTGCCTTTGTGTCCCCCGCACCCCTCAGTAGGGAAGGCAGGAGGATGCAGGTAGCTCAACATGAGTGTGATTAGTTTTCCAAAAGGAATACAAGTTTTCCTTTGACAAGTAGTTAGTTAGTAGGTGCTCAGTAATTATTTGCTTTATTTAAATGGAGGAGCGGAAGAACCTCTCCTAGGAAACAACAACATGGTATCACTGGGCCCGTTCAAAGCCATTCATTATTCCGTTTCAAAGATCCCTTTAGTTGCCATCGACTGCTTCTAAGTTGACATTTTTAATTTTCATGGTTGTGAGGACACTATCATCTAACCCAATTTGCCACTCTAAATTTCTTTTTCATGAAACTCCATTCATTATGCTATGTTTCTGCTGGTCTTGTCATCCTGTGGGTCCTGAAACAGAGGGACAATCCTTCATCCTACCTCACGTTTCTGCCTTGCCTTACGGTGGCAAGAATTCTTTTCCCAGCAGGCCCAGGGGCCAGCTCTATTGACTGGCAATTCAGCTCTGGGGTCACCCCCTCCATTATATCTTTTACCTGTCTAGACTTCCCAAACCTCAATGCCCAGCTCCCTAAACTCTAATTAAAGTATTGGGGACATTTAGTGGCATACTTCTGTTTATATATCTATCTCCTCCATTTGTGGAGGGACCCTAGTGTATCATATTTGCCTTTATATCTCCAGTGCCACATAGTAACTGGCACATACTGATTAGATGAAGACAGGAATCCTCAGAATTTGAATCGAGTGTTCTAGAGCTTTCAGAACACTCTGGCATCCTTCTTGTGGCTGACCCTTGATGCTTCGATAGGTACAACCAAAATGTCTTTGATAAGCTGTGAATGAGCTGTGCCTTAGGAGACTTCAGAATCCCTTGCCCTGAGAAAGAGTTCTAGGGAGATCTTGCCCTGGTTCACAGTCATCTAAGGGAAAGGTGAGATTACATTTTGACATGGACATGACCCCAACTATTTAAAATATTCATGTGTGCCAATGACAAAGTGACAAATGAGAATGGCTATTTTGGTTCCCTATAGACTGGAGGATTTAGAGAAAGAAAATAGAATCTAAAAATTTATATTTGGGAAAATGATCCAAATTTAGACAATGTAACAGTCACAATCTTTCCAAGTCATTTGGCAGGGGCAGAAACAGCACAGAGGGGTACATACTGACTGGCCGTCCTGTGACGACAACAATCTTCACACTCAAGTCACTTACATGTCCTAGTCCAACAGCATTTCTCACTCGAGAAACTCTCCATAATCAATTGTAGAGCATTTATTAGACTATTGGGTATCAATCCGTGAAAGTGGAAATGTCACTTCTAGACTCTTCTGAAACCAACCTCTGCCAAACTGGATGATCCAGGATAAATGAGGATTGTATATTCCTATTTTAATTTTGACCTACTGCCATCTGGAAACCCCAGATGCCCTGAGAAGCATTTGGCCCTCTGCTGGGACACATCCTTCAAAGACCAAAGCCTTCAGAGCCAAATGCTGAGCCTCTCACTGAGCCCACTGATATGGGGAGTGACGGTGGTGGGGGAGCTGTTTCACCCCCCTATACCTCCCCCCTCCCCTGCAAAGCAGTGCTAAACCAGGAAATGTTAGTCAATACATCTGACACTAACCCCTAGAGCATTAAATGAGGGATAAAGTCAGGACTCAGCCTCTCATCATGCACCTTATCCATTTTTACTTTTATAAGTTAGTGACTTCTTGACCCTTAAACACAGTAAGTCAGTTCAAGAGCCTGTCACACATGACAACCTTCTTCACTACTTCTAATTCTACCAAAACATCCTAGGTCCCAATAAATATTTCTCTCAAGAAGCTTTAGTATTTCTGTAATGCATGCCAAATTGCCAAACTCAGACAAGTTACTCACTACTGCTTAGGGCAGCAGTTCTCAATCTGTGGGTCACGACCCCTTTGGAAGTCAAACGATCCTTTCACAGGGGTCTCCTAAGACCATCCTGCATATCAGATATTTACATTACAATTCATAACAGCAGCAAAATTACAGTTATGAAGTAGCAACAAAAATAATTTTATGGTTGGGGGGTCACCACAACATGAGGAACTGTATTACTGGGTTGTGGCATTAGGAAGGTTGAGGACCACTGGCTTAGGGGTGTACGCTCAGCTCCTTAACTGAGATGCAAAACTAACCTGTGGCATTATTTTAGAGTCAGAAGTTCATCTCAGAAATACTTAATATTTTTAAGTGATAAACAAATAGTTTACCTTGACCTAGGATGAAATTTTCGAATTTTTCTAAGTTCTATTTTCTGAAAAGTAAAATGGCTCTCACTTGCCACCCTAAAAATGTCAGACTCATCTATAAAGAATAATAAAATAGTGAGAGATTCAACCATAGAATAATCTTAATCTCTCTATATTTTTCCTCCTGATAGAGAGGACAAGCTGTTCTTGAATTTCACAAAGAAAATAAAAGCAAAAGCAATTTAAAGTGATCAAGAGTTAATAAATGCTATTTAAATCATACCTATTTATATTTTTTCCAAGAACTTTCACGAACATACTGATGCATATCAATAGATATGTACATTTCATGGAAGAGAAATTGACACATAATAACTTCAGGCTCACCATCTCTTCCACAATTGGTGTCTAGGTGATACCTGCACTCAAGCCAATCCTCTTAATGGCACAGCGTCCTGCCTCAGCAAGTAGATCAGGCTAAAATGCAGTATAGCAGCCCTTCTACCTTTCAGCACCCCGCATACCTAAAATCCCATCATGTTTTTAGGACATGTGTGAGTGAGAAAATGAATTGGCCATTTTTAAAAAGAGAAGAACGGGTAAGAAAAAGGCATCACATATTCTAAGAAAAAGGACAAAGGACACGCTGGTAAAAGTTAACAGTGAGGCTGCTGCTGCTATATCCATATGGCAATCATGCCCTATTGAAGCTGAACCCCTTATTTCTCCCCACTGCCACAATCTGGGCATGCTTCACTTCCCTGTAGTAAAGGAGGCAGATTGCCTACGCTGGTATCCATCCTGCCTGCTTCCGTAGGAAAAGAACTCCTGCCAATGTACCAGTTGAAGAACTATGGATATACTTCCCAACTTCCTTGCAGAAAGAAGTGGCCAAGGAGATGTAAGGAAAATGTGGTTTGGGGAAGCTCCTGGGCCAACCCTGCTGTGCTCAGTTTCCCTTCAGGCTGCTGCTTTCAGAGGACGCGTCAACCTGAACTTTAGCAGTCTCTGGAGGCAAAGACCAAAATGAGACACGGAGAACTTGCTTCAACACCCCAGAAACACTAAACCAACCTACAACTGCCCCTGACTGTTTCTGCCACAAGGCCAATGGAGCCTTTTCAGTTTAAATCACTGTAGCTAGGGCTTTTTTCCCCTTCCTGTCAGACAGGACAAATTACTAACTGGCTTTGCTCAGGATTATGCTCTAAAAATGTCCCTGACCAGTTCCACTGTTCCAGAAGACAGGGATGGTTGGACATGTGCCACAGATGGCATTATCCAGGCTCTTACAGAGGCAACTATGGAATGGAAATGAGAAATGGTGTCCCATGAGAAAACTCAGTGTTTCTCTATGAAAGATATACCTGAGGCTAATGAGATATTATAAGGAATTACTTAAAGAATTTCTTTCCAACTCTTTGTGAAGAGGTTTTACAGATATGGAGCCCTAAATAGTGAGCTTTGTTAGACAAAGGTAAAGCTGGAAACCAACTACAGATATACCCACTATTGCCCTGTCTAAGAGTTATGTGTGGATTGAAAGGCAGATGGACCATTTTGCCCTTATTATTTCCAACTCTTGTTGATTCTATACAGCTTGTATTAGTTGTGTGAAAATTATTACTCTCACGTGAGGAAAGAATAGTTTACTAATTATGTATTGGTTGCTAACCAAGAACTTGGGATTACTTATTTGTGAGAAAAATAGATCACATACTTAAGATGAAGATAAACTGAAACAAAATGGACAAACATTAAATTCTATTACAAATTTTTCTCTTTAAAATTATGGCAAAATACATGTGTGAGTCTCACTCTGTTGGTACAGGCTAAAGTGCTATGGTCAGCACAGCTCACAGCAACCTCAGATTCCTGGGTTCCAGCAATTCTCCTGCCTCAGCCTCCCAAGTAGCTGGGACTTCAGGCGACTGCCACAATGCCTCCCCTAATTTTTCTATTTTTAGTAGAGCTGAGGATCTTGGTCTTGCTCAGGCCAGAACTCCTGAGCTCATGGGATCCTCCCACCTCCCTCAGAGTACTAGGGTTATGAGGATGAGCCACCATGCCCAGCCTCTGTTTAAAGCATTTAAAAATAATTGTGGGTTAATATGAGGTACACACAATTAGGTTAAAGCACTTTTAAGTGTACATGGCAGTAGCACTAAGTGCTATACATTTGTAATGTTCTCTACTCCTCACCATCAAGCGTCTCCAGAGCTTTTCCACTTTCCTAAACTGAGACTCTACCCATTGAACACTAACTCCCCATTCTCTTCTCCTCTTGACAATCATCCTCCGACCTCTGTCTCTATGAATTTGAATACTCTGCAGACCTCATGTAAGTAGAATCCATATTTGTCCTTTTGTAACTGGCTTATTTCACTTAGCTCAGTATCTTCCAGGTTTATCCATGTACTGGCGTGTGTCAGTATTACTTTGCTTTAAGGCTAAATAATATTCCACTGTGTAAATGTGTGTGTGTGTGCGTGCGCGTGTGTGCATTTTACTTATCTATTCATCTATCAGTGAATATTGGGGCAGTTCCCACCCTTTTGTTATTGTGAAAAATACTGTGAATAATGCTATGTCTTTTTATTTTTAAAGATAAAGTTTTACTTAAGTTTACCCTAAGTTATAGGGTCCTGGACCCCATGGCTTTATGGTAGATAAATGTTTATCAGGGTCAGAAATTATCAGAGGGGAAGCTGCATTTACATAAAAAGCAAGTTTGGGAGTTTGATTTTGAATTATAGATTTCAGGGGTACCATCCTTGAGAGGACAGGGCATGAAATAATTAAACGGTTCTAAGGAGAAATACCTGTCAAAGACAACATCCTCTCTAGATGAAGTATAAAAACTTTATGCTGAAACTTTCTCTCTTTAAGTATCTAAAATAATCTAGAACAGCCCCTGTTTATTGATCTGTACGCACAACTGATTTGATTTAAACCTTAGCTTTAGAGCAGAGCACTGAACCTGCCCACAAATGGAATAGTAAATCAAAGATTTAAGATTAAGATAATAATAAAAATAATAACAGTGAATAACAAAATAATACTGAATCAATGCATTAGGGATATTAAAAAGTCTTCCAACCAGTGGTATTTAGGAAAAGAACTGGGCACCGCTGAGACTGTGGTTTGTATCATTTCAGTGTCCTCTGGCCACAGACACCTGCAGTGATAGAGAACTTAAACCAAAAGCCCTCCATTAGTCTGTCTTTAAATCAACCTTTCAAGATGACTTGCCCCTCAGGTCAGAATGCCAGAGCAATAAGGCAGCTGAATACTTTCTTCCCTCAGAAATCTAAATTGTCTCCCGGTCCCAAATCTCCCCTAACAATAAGAATCAAGATTCTCCTTAGCAAGAATAGAAACACACATGCAAAACCTCCCAATCTATTTTATTAACCGGAAATAAACCAGGTGAGGCAACGTCTTATGGCCACACATTTTCTAATTCTGACAAGTCAGAATTGTCCTACTCTCTCCAGCTGGGCTTGTGTTTTTAATCTGGCTAAAGACCGTTCCAGCTCCTTTCCCCCTCCAGGCTCCAGGATGTCCTGGATTGTCAAAGAAAACTAATGGACAAGCCAATATTTACTGAGCATCTACACATTGGCTGACTAATCCCGGAAGGCACAACTTCCTGAGGCGCTTCTCTTGCTGGGGTGTCTTGGTGGTGCCTAACCTAGGAAAGGGCTCCCGGTGGAGCAAATGCAGACCCAGTGCAGAGACCGGGGCCCTGCCCGGCAGCCCCTCGGGCTGTGGAAGTACAGGTACCTTTGCAGCCGTGTGAGGTGAGGCTCCTTGGTCCAAAAGCAGAAGGGCCACTTTCTGATTATCGTAATGTGCAGCTACATGCAGTGGGGTTAGCCCGCTCTGAAAACACGTGCAGAAACAACAACCAGTGTCAAAGGTGTCTTAACACAGAGCCTGGGTTGAGGAAATGGGATTAGATTGGATACAATTTAGAGCAAGTTTACATTCCAGTTTCCACAGTACGTGGATCCCGGCATTCACCTCTGATTTCCCCAGAGTTCTTCCTCCTACTGGGACTTAAATATGGTGTAGTTACAATTTGGGGGGCTAGTGGGAAATACTAGCAGGTGCCAGAGGTGGCTGGTGACCTCCTACCTTCCCGGCAGCGTCCGGAGATGCGCTTTTCTGTAGCAGGAGGTTGGCTACTTCAAGCTTCCCATATTTTGCTGCCACGTGAAGGGGAGTAAATCCTTTCTGAAAAAGCAGAGACGTAAAATTGATGAGCACTAGAAATGACACAGGGCACTGCTTTTCTGTGATGGAGGAACTACTCTAATGATGACGAGCAGTTAAGTCCACCTTTAAGGACCAAGACTCTGTCCGCTGTAGTCTTCCAGAGTCGGAGAAATTCTCTCCCCTTGGCCACTATAGGTGAACTGAATAATGACCTGGTTCTAGAATAGTGACGCCTACTCTACAGGTGAACTGAATAACAACACATGGACAGATATGCAACAATTAGAAGCTGAGAGCCGAGTGGCTGCCCTCCTGTGCTCCCAACTGCTGTAAGTATCTGGGAAAGAGCTCCCTTATCAATAGAGATGAGTAAAATATACCAGGATACCCAATCTTGCCCCCTCTGCTGGCTGAGCCACGAGATAACCATTAACTGTGGAAATTATCAGGTATCTTGCCAGGGTAAAGTTGGGGAGCCAGATCTGCTGATTATTCCAGGGCTGTTTTGGGGGTTCATATTATGTGAAGAATAAGTGATAGGGTCCTGGACCCAATCTGGAGGGCTTGGGAAACTCCAGGGCGAGACTGGACCTCCCGCGGTCTCCTATCCCTAGAGAGGACATTTTCTCTGCCCTTCCCCCATGGACATGTGTCTTCACGTCTCCTCCAGTCTTCAGGAGTCGGAGTCAGAAATTCTCTCCCCTTTGTCACTGCAGTGAACTGAATGATGACACATGGACAGAAGCACAAAAAGTAAATGCTGAGAGCTGAGAGGATGCTCTCCTGTGCCTCCAATTGCTACAGGGCTCTGGGTATCACTCAGTCAATCAGCAGGCACCATTTGGGAGGGTCCTGAGCACAAGTCAGGGGGATTGGAGGGTCATTAGTGCGTTCGACCTGATGAGACTCCAGCAAACTAGAGGCAATGGGCCAGTGATGTCATGAAATGTGTGGACACTCAGGAGTTGACTACCCATTATATTGTTTCATGTTATTAAGTGAGATTCAGGGGCGGTGCCTGTGGCTCAAGGAGGAGGGTGCTGGCCCCATATACTGGAGGTGGTGGGTTAAAAAAAAAACAACCCAAAAATTTGATCTCAACTCTACTGAAGAGCCCAAAAACATTACAGAAGACGAAGTCTGAAGTTTTATTCAGATAGTTTGCTATTTGCAATTATCTTTTATAGTGATTACGTATTAATTCTTATTTGCATCCAAATGAAAGAATGCAATCCCAATTGCTAGCTTTTTAAGACACAGGCCAATTCATCTTACTATCATGCTTGCCAGGTTTATGTAGTAACACAAAAGGAAAAAAAATAAGCTCTAACTTATACATTCTGCGCATTCAGAGAAAATGTATGCTGGGACATTACTCTTAAGACATCAGAGTTGAGATTTAAAAAAAATAAAATCTCAGATTAGACAACAATAATGACAACAAAAAGAACAACAAAATAAACCCCCCCAAATTCACCTCCTGATTTGAAAGTATTATAAAAGTATTTACTGACTGAGCTGTGATAATGTGGTTTGTGTACTTGGTCTTAGCAAGAGAAATCAGTAGCTGTGTTTTATTTTTTTTTTAGTTTTTTGCCGGGTCTTGGTTTGAACCCACCACCTCCGGCATATAGGGCCAGAGCCCTACTCCTTTGAGCCACAGGCGCTACCCTGTAGCTGTGTTTTTAAACTACCATTTAAGTCTATCAAATAACTTGCAAGAAGTCTCTGACTCTAGAGTTTCCATAGAAGATAATGTACTAGGCTGGGCATGGTCTATAATCCTAGCACTCAGAGAGGCCAAGGCAGGGGGATGACCTGAGCTCAGGAGTTTACTCAGCCTGAGCAAGAGTAAATCCTGTCTCTATTAAAAATGGAAAAATTAATTGGGTGTGGTGGCACTACATGCCCATAGTCCTAGGAACTCGGGAGTCTAAGGAAAGAGGACTGCCTGAGCCCAGGACTCTGACATTACAGGACTCTACCCAGGGCAATAGAAAGAGACTCTGTCTCAAAACAAAACAAAACCACAAATAATATACTGAGAAACTGAAGATAAGCATTCACCCCCAAATATACTCACCTACCCCTCCCCACACCAGGGCTTTGCTGGCTGTGCTAACGGCCTCCCCTAGTGCTGTGCTGTGCTGGGAGCTGTGAGGAGGATGGATTTTGGACACAGCAGGATTCTGCAGCTCACTTTCATACCTTTGTTGTTATAGATAAAGATGCTCCGTGATCCAAAAGGAATGCAGCGACGTCTTCATGCCCCTCTCGGGCTGAAAGATGAAGTGGGGTGTAGCCAGAAGTCGTGGCTGCATTTGGAGACGCTCCTTGCTGCAACAGCTGTTGTACTATATCTGCCTTCCCCAGTCGGGCTGAAATGTGGAGTGGGGTTTGGTCATCCTAAAGGTAGAAATGCAAGGCTGATGAGCTGAGAAAACAGCGGTGTCATTATGAAAAATTCAGGAAACATTAGCTGATTGATGTTAGAGGTACATTCAACTCTTCCATTTAATGCTAAAAAGCAGCTCATTAAGTTTTCTTCAAGGTTCAGAAAGTGAAGATGGTGGATCTAAACTCCTTACATAGCTTTGGGGTGACCTATTAATCCGAAAACTGTTCTATCCATAAATGACTCCCACCACTATCTGAGAGCATGAGTGTTTAATCTCTAATGACCCCTTTTTTGAAAGATGGGGGAATATATCCTCGTAAAGCTCACTTACCCCTCCACCAGTTCCTGTGCCCTCACACAGAATGAATTATGTCATTGGTCCTGCTTTCCCATAGTTCCATGTGTTGACCACCTTTGCATGTTGACCGGTTTGTTACAGTCCCTCAGGTGGTCAACTTAACAGAGGCTCTATTTGTAATTGAATGGACAAATGTGGAAGAAAGGGCCACTTTTTTTTTTTTAGAATATTACTTGGGTGGAGATTTGGGAGGTTGTTCACTATTTTTAAAAAGTCTTCTTGAAAGACTTGAAAGGCTTTACGGAAATCAAAGGTTTTTCCTCAGTCCATAGCAAACGCTGGGAGGCATCGCCTTACCTTAGCTTTGGCTTCCACCTGAGCGCCGTCTTGGACCAGGTACCGCACGACCTCAGCCTGGCCGGACCGAGCCGCCATGTGCAGGGCCGTCTCTCCTCTCTGGGAACAGGAGCCAAAGTAAATTAACTGCCACTCTGAAGAAGAGCGGTGTATTTTGTTTGGCGTGTTGGCGTGGGTTATGATGGACTTTTTTAAAAAAAGTAAACAATAATCCTAAGCATTTCCTTATTGAAAAGATAGGGAACCAAATATATAAGACTTTCACAGGAATCCGATCCACCATGGGAAGCACTCTGTTGTAACCCTGGGGAGCCTAGTGGTCCCCAGTATCAGAGACGTTGCTCAGTGATCTCTAATACGACCTTACTGGCCCTGGGAAAGCCCGAGCTTGCAGGGGCCAAGCAGAAGGGTCAGTGACAACCCAGCAGGGCAGTGAGGGGAGGGGTGCTCCACATGAGAGTCCCATGGCTGCCCTGAACGGGGAGGGGGGTGGGGGCTCTGCCAGCACCTGCCCATTGCTGCTGAGGCTAGTGGGACGCCCTTTCAGGCCACACCTTCCCACTTTGCAAAAAGGTGGCAGTCGGGATGTTTGTGCAAATTTCCCAATTCTTAAATGCTGCCCATAAAATCAGAATTAAAAACGAAATACTGCATAGCAGCATAAACACAGCCAAGGGCCAGATCTGTCCACTGTTGGTTTGCGTTCCCTGCTTTATCTGAACAGTTCGGTGCCTGAGTCATTAATCATTATCTCTGAGAAGTCATTTTCTTTGCCCCTGGACCTCCCCTCTCCCCACATTTTCACCAAAAAGATTTTAATTCAGGTTATTCATTTGTCTAATAAACATAAAATACGGGAAATGTGGATACACTTAAATGTAAAAGTAATTAAAATATGTATACATTTTCTTACACAAGGCATGTCCACTTAATCTGGTAATTGAACTGCGGTTGATAGGCTGTCTACCTCCATGGAAGGATGTACTAAGACGAACTTCACAGCAATCCTGCTATTGTGTTTGTTAGAAAGATGCTTGGGATGCCATGCAGTATGCTAACCAGTGTTCTCTGTATGAAGGAGAATATTCCCTGGAATTTGTGCCAGGAAAGAGTGTATTTCAGCTGAGAGGCTGACTGAGGCTGCAGGAAGATACAGAACCTCCCTGGGGAGGCCTGTCCTCAGGGTGAAGGTGAAGGTGCAGGGCCTCCCAGCATGGCCCTGATTTTTACGTCTTTAGTGCTCACAGGTCCAATGCGGATCATGCTTGTGGTCCTGTATGCTAATATTATAATGTCAAGTTTGAAATCCTGTAAAATAATTCTAATGCCACATACAGACTTAGGGTGTTAAGTTATTGCTCTGATATTTATTCTGAAGTGACTTTCTTGGTTCTAACAGAGCAATGCTTAGCATAAAAAACATAATCCGATAATCTATGAACTCAAGAGTCCCCTGGACTTGCTGTAACATGGTCAGGCACACTAAAGACAGATTACTTTGAAGTTACTTGAAAGTAACTTACCAAGGATAGTATCCGAACCACGTCAACACACAGTACTTTTTAATGCTTCTGCATGGAAAAATTCCCCTTCCACACTTTATTTTTTAAAGCATGATAACCAGTAGTAATGTATCTATAAGGTTTATGACATAGTTTATAAATCTTAACAGTTTATGACTAACTAGTAACTGGAAAGATCTTGCCTCCCAAGTAAAGGAAACCAAAGGTGTTCTCACATTCTGACCTTCTAAGCAGTCAAATGAAATAATAATTTAATTATAATTTTTAAAAAAGCAGATAAAAATGACCTTGGCCTGTCTCTTAGATACTCACAATTGGACTTTCTCTGTTAAAAGAATACCTACCACATTGGTGGTGTTTGGTGAGGCTCCATGATGCATTAGTTGCGATACAATATTTACATGCCCCATGAAGGCAGCAACATGGATTGGGGTAAGGCCCGACTGTGGAGAAAAGAAAGAAATGTGGTTTTGTTGGCTTATCATGAAAAAGATTTATCTGCATGTCTGCCATCCCCATGCATCCATCCATGCATCCATCCATCCATGCATCTATCCATTCATCCATCCATGCATCTATCCATTCATCCATCCATGCATCCATCCATCCATGCATCTATCCATTCATCCATCCATGCATCTATCCATTCATCCATCCATGCATCCATCCATCCATGCATCTATCCATTCATCCATCCATGCATCCATCCATCCATGCATCCAT
>CAUYTI010026001.1:0-21063 GCA_963575145.1 Galago senegalensis
CGCCTGTGGTCCCAGCTACTTGGGAGGCGGAGGCAGGAGACTCGCTTGGGCCCAGGAGTTGGAGGTTGCTGTGAGCTATGCCACAGCACTCTACCCAGGGGGACAGCTTGAGGCTCTGTCTCAAAAAAAAAAAAAAAAAAACCAAAAAAACAGCTAGGTGCTGTGGCGGGAATCTGTAGTCCTAATTACTTGGGAGACTGAGGCAAGAGGATTGCTTGAGCCCAAGAGTTTGAGGTTGCTGTGATCTACACACATGGCCCTCTACAAAAGGGCAGCAAAGTAAGACTCTGCCTCAAAACAAACAAAAAAAAAGAAAGGAGACTTTACAGCAGTGGCTCACGACTGCAAATCTAGCACTTTGGAAGGCTAAGGCAGGAGGACTGCTTGAGGATAGGAGTTCAAGAGTTCCATCTCTATAAAAAAGATGGATATAGAGTTCCATCTCTATAAAAAAGTAGAAAAATTAGCTGGGTGTGGTGGTGCATGCCTACTGGCCTTACAGCTTGAGCCCAGGAGTTTGAGGATGCAGCATGAGAGAGTGAGCCTCAGTCTCTAAATGAACAAACAAAACAAATAAACTAGACCTTAAAAATCCTGAAGAATGGGACCATGTCTTTCTAGTTTACAACCTAGTATTATTTAATAAGGCCTTATGGGTTTTATGGGGACTCTAATCACTTTTAAATGACAATAAGCAAATATTTTTTCAAGATTAATCATAAATGGTAAAAATATACCTTTTTTTAAGTAGGGTTGTCAAAAGGCTTTGGGGAAAAATATTTAAAGCAGAAAAATAAATTTTTGGAAGTAATCTTCCTACCAGCCAACTCTCATTGTTCCTTTGTGGCAGAGAGTCCTAGTTTATAGACTCCCTGCCTTAGCTAAAACACTTCTGAAACTTTCCAAGGCATGGTTTTTCTCAGAGGTTTACAGAATTCTTATTGCAACATCTTCATAGAGTGTACCAAATAACTCAGTACTCAAACAGATTAAGACTGAAACTGTCCAAGGCATCCTATTAGACACTGAAAGCCATTGGTCTAAAATGTACAGGGTATAGATTTGAAATGTAAACTTACCTTGTGTTGATTGACACTCCATATTCTTATGATGGAATCTCGACCGGCTGTGAAAAGTCTATTTAGTGCTGGATCCAGCTGCAAGGCATTGACTCCATTTCGATTATACTTCTCTACTTCATCCCGAATAACATAGGAAACCTGACAAATATATCAAAATATTCTGTTTATGAAGTTACAAACCATGCAATAAAATGTTGTCTACTAAGTGGCCAATGTGAAATTGAAAATCCCATGTTTTCAAATACAAAATTTACCTTTCAGTCCAATAAATATTCAATTTTTTATTTTACTCTTTGAAGAGAAGAGAAGGATGACATTAACGAAAGCCTAGTCCAAGATAGGCAGGTTTGCTGCTTAACTCCTTCAACTTACCGCCTCCTAACTGGACTCTTCTCCCATTTCTGTTTATCTTTCATCCATTTTTTACAAGGCATCTAGAGTAATCTTTTCAAAATGTAAATTGGAATATGTCTCACCTCTGTTCAAAAACTTTCAATTGCTGACTACTACTGGCCTCAAGATTTGGTATGAACTCCTTAACATGGTCTTCTTTGCCTCTCTGGCCACTCATCTCTGCTTCAGTTTCTCACCCACACTGTGCTTCCAGAAACATCACACATGCTGGCTACCAGCTCAATTTGGAAGCTCCTCCTCCCACCTGTCCTGCTGACTCCTATTGCAGCCTGCAGGTTTCTGTTTAGATGATGCTTTCTCAAAAAGGCCTTCTCTGATTTTTCAAGTTGAAATGAAGTTTTGAATTCCTATAACACACTATAAACTCCTCCTTCAGGACTTTTCTCCACTGTTGATGACCTCTGTTCCTCATTAGAATATATGAGAGTGAACAAAAACAATTACAACTAAGAAAATGTCAGTAAACTGGCTGGCAGCCAAATGCAAAACTTTTCTAATATAATGAAATAACCAGTTTAATATATAAAGGGACAGAGTGGGGGAGAAGAACAAATTACAATAGTGACAAGAACAAATTACAATAGCAAAATACCTAGAAATACATTTCACAAGGAAGATATGTCCAGCGTCAGGTACATAAAACAAAAATGTGAACAAAAGAGATATGCCCTATTACAGCACAGGAAGATTCAAAACTGAACCCAACTTTGGTGAGAATCCCATTGCAATTCTTTCTAAAAGTTAACTGAATAGTACCTTTTTTTTTTTTTTTTTGCAAACCCAGGTATTTTTAAAAATGAAGGTAACTGGGATGATATTCTTTCAAGATCTCAGAAGTATTATAAAGCTATCAGAATTGAGGACACAACTAATGATAAATTATCTAGGATCATCTAGTGATTCTATCAGTCAAAATTATATCCTTTCCCTACATCTTAAACCTAAGTGAATTTTCATATGAATTAAAGACTAATTTTTTTTTTCTTCTTTTTTGGACACATAGTCTCACTTGTCCTTGCCCTACCTGGAGTGCAGGGACATCATCATAGGTCACTGCAACCTTAAACTCCTGGGCTCAAGCAATCCTCCTGCCTCTGCCTCCAACAGGCATGCACCAAGAAATAAATCTTTTTAGCAGACCAGTGTCAAGCACTGAGATTTTAGAAACAATAAAAAAGCTCTCAACAACAAAAAATGCCTGAGACCAGATGGGTTCACACCAAAATTCTATCACATCTTCACAGATGAGCTTGCACCTATACTGCAGCACCTATTCCAAAACACTGAGAAGGAAGGAATCTTTCCCCACACCTTCTATGAAACAAATAGCATCTTGATTCCAAAACCAGGAAAGGACCCAACTAAAAAGGAGAACTACAGACCAATTTCACTAACGAATACTGATGCAAAAATACTCAATAAAATCTTGGCTAATAGACTGTAATTGCACATTAAAAAATTATACATCATGATCAACTAGGCTTCCTCCAAGGGAAGCAAGGTTGGTTCAACATACACAAATCCATAAATGTAATACACCATATCAGGAAAAACAAAAATGAAGACCACATAATCCTCTCAATAGATGAAGAAAAAGCATTTAACAAAGTTCAGCATTCTTTTCTAACAAGAACACTTAAGAAAACAGGTACAGGTGGCACATGCCTGAAGCTGACTGAAGCCATCTATGACAAATTAACATCATACTGAATGGTGTAAAAATGCCTGTCTAATTTTTTCTATTTTAGTAGAGACAGGGTCTCATTCTTACTCAGGCAGGTCTTGAATTCCTGACCTCAAGCAATCTTCCTGCCTCAGCCTCCCAGAGTGCTAGGATTATAGGAGTATAACCTGGCCTGAAGATTGAAATTTAATAATCATAAAAATAATTTTTAAAAGACAAGTGAATATTTGCACAGTGTTTAGGCAGAGAAGTCTTTTCTAACATATAAAAGATGGTAATCTTTACAAAGGAAAAGAGCAAAGTAATCTGACCAAATATAAAGCTTCTGTCTGTATAACAATGTCTATAGCATTGTGGTAGTCACAATAGCCAAAAGTGGAAATAACCCAAATGTCCACCAATGGATGAGATGGATAATTAAAATGTGGTACACTCGTAAAATAAAAAACATTATTCAATCATAAAAAGAAGTCAAGTACTGATACATGCAACACTGATGAACCTGTAGAACATTATACTAAGAAGCCATCTACAAAAGTCACATATTTTATGATTCTATAAATGTGAAATGTCCAGAATAGACAAATCCACAGAAACTTAAAGTAGACTAACAGTTGCCAGAAGCTTGGAGGAGGGGGTGATAGGAAGCTTCTGCTAATGGATATGGGATAATTAAAACGTTCTAGAGTCAGTTGATCAAAGCACAACTTTGTGAATATACTAAAAATCAATGAACTGTACACTTTGAAAGGGTACACTCTACAGTATGTAAATTTTACCTTAATAAAGCTGTTATTTCTGTAAAAAAGAAACCTGAATGTCAAAAAGTAACATGAGCAAAGTTAAGGGGTAAATATCTGAGAAAATAATGAAATAAATATGATAGTTTACTCAAAACAAAAATTCCTTTCAGAACAATAAGGAAAAGTCAAATTTTCCTATAAAAAGAGGAACAAAGATCACAAAGAACAAATTCTTTAAAAAGAAAGGAAAATGGCCAATAAACATATAAACAATCAAATACATGATAATTAATAAGAGATTATTATACCTACAAAATAATTTTTCTTTTAATAACTGCCATCATTTTTTCCCTGAGGATAAGTGAACACTTTCAGATGTTAATGATACACATATAAATAATTACCTTTCTGGAAGACAACCTGTAAATAGCTATTAAAAGCTTAAAATTCTTCAAAATGCTCTTCGAAATTCTACTTCAATAATTTATCCCTTAAAAAAGGTCAGGGCTGTAGACACAAATATCTACAAGGATGTTGTCTTATGTCAGTTGTTTGGGTGCAAGTAACTGTGATTGAGATCTATCTGCTCAAACCAGCTTAATAGTTTGTTTCTTTTTTAGAAGGAGAATTTAACATGAGGATACAAGGATATCTAATAGAGCCTAAGGGCAAGAAATACGGTCATAACTCAAAAGAGTCATTTTCAAAATCAAATCACGGCACTTTTCTGCTTAAGTCTTCCAATGGCTTTTGATCAACATTAACTCTAAACTCTTCAAACGCTTTGTTTTAACCTTGCATTCTTACGCACACTCGGCTTCACCCAGCTTCTTTAAGAGTCACCTCAAACTCCTTTCTCTTCCTCAAACATATCAAGCTCTTTCCTGTCCCAGAGCCTTCTCATTTACTGTTCCCTGTGCCAAGAAGATTCCCCACCCCAGAACCCCACAGGATTCTCTTCCCCCAGATTTGTCTTGCCTTGCTTGCAAGATTCTTTGGATCTTGGTAGAAAAGATCATCTTCTCTGAAAGGCCTTTCCTCATCCCATTTCCCTCATAGCATTACCCTACTTATTTCATAGTTCTTACCACATATTCCATATTAATCTTTTTTGTTATATTGTCTCCATTATAATAAAAGCTCCAAGAAGGCAAAGAACTTTGTCTGCCTTGTTCCTCCAACTACTGTATCCCCATTATAAAGTTTGGCATGTAAAAAGACATATATATTTGTTGCATGAATCAGATGTTGGAAAGCCATTGGGAAGCAAGTTGGCTTCAATGTTAAGGTCAGTCTCTCTTAATTTTCTTCCCCTGGGGTTTCAGGGCTGCTTATCTAGAGTATATTCCATTAACTGAGACTGTGTAGCATATCTAAATCTTAATATCCAGACTTGTGGGCGATTATCTGACTGGTCTAGTAGGTAAGAGTGAAAGAATAATCCTGACCGTCAGGATTCTCATTATAGGTAGAAAATAATTCCTGGCAAAACAAGTCTGGACAAAACTCTTCAAGAGCTTTTACTACAGATGTGTGATACACATAAAAACTGTAAAAAAAAAAAAAAGTAACCTAGTTGGATAAATCTTGCCACCTATATCTATATATTTAATCATTAAAAATGTTGATGTAGATCTTGACTGACATAGGAAGAAAGCCATCAGATATATTTAAGTGTGGTCCAACAAAGCAGTGTATAATAATTACTGTAAAAATGTTTCAAAATATTAAATGCATATTTAGAATAAATACATAAGTTTGGAAGGATATATTACATAGAGCTACCACTGGTTATTCCTGAGTAATGGGATTATGATGATTTTCACACATTCATGTCTTTTTTATATAGTAAATGTTTTACAATGGGAATATATTAGTTTTTAAATTTTATAATCTAATTCTTATCGAAATAATTCCTGCCTATATTTAGAAAATCAAATAGTATTGAAGACTGTAATGAAAAACAATCTCTTACTTCTTACAGCATAATGTTTAGAAAAAAAAAAAAAGAAAAACATAAGTAAAAAAAGCCCCCAATCTCCCCACTGTCTAAGACATCCCATAGCCAGTCTTCATCCCTAAAGGTAACCAATTTCAGCTCTTGGTTATTTTTACTGGATAGTCACTGCGTTTCTCTAAATGTTATGTTTATCTACTCTACAACTTTTGGGCTTATCCATTTTAGACACTACTAATTTACTCATGCTGTTGTAAATTACAATGTAGCTCTGAAATTGCCCTCAATATTTCCACCTTCTACTAATGCAGGTGGATATTTCATTATTTTTGGTTGAATAATCAGTTCTACACTTTTGCCACTTCAGAAGGCTGTCTCGTATTATATTATGAATATATTTCCTTCCTCATAGAGGTTTTTGTTTTCCCTAGTGTCTTTCGTTCCTTCTTCAATGTTTTCCTCTACTTTAACTTCAATTTTCTTTAATTGTACCACAGAACTCCCCTACCCACCTCCCTTATCTTCTTCCCATAAGGCTTCTCCCTCAGAACTCAACTTATTACTCCAATCTGGGTTGGCTGCCCTCGAGGTCTGCCTGGCACAGCTATCACCTTTGGGGCTTCCTTTTACTACTCTTCTGTGCTAGAGTCATAGTTCCTGAACTGCAATGCTGCCTTCTTTCTTTGTTCACTCCCCTGTTTTGCTTAAGTACATTCCCAACACCTTAAGAAAGTTAACATAAAAAAAGTACATGCAGGTAACTTAGATCTTGCATGCTTGAAAAGGCCTTTTTCCTTTACAATTATATTTGATTCAGCAGGATAACGAAATCTATGTACAAAAATCCCCTCAGCTTTTGAAGGCATTGCTCTCACTTACTCTAGCATCCAATGTTGCCACTACAATCAGTGCCGTCTGTTTCATTCAATTTAAAAGTGATTCCATATTCCTTCTTCTGTAGTCCCCAACCACCATGCCACCCTTATCCCTAAGCTTTTAGGATCTTCATGCTAGCTTTTGGTATTAAGACAGTTCTTAGAAAAAAAAAGACATTTTTTGATTTGGTCCTTTTATCATTAATTTTGCTGTGCATTTAGAAAATTTTGGTAAAATTTCTTGTACTTCAGCTCTGGGAAACTTTCTTGTATGCATTATTAATAAATATCCATTATTAAGATTCATCTGTATTCTTCTTTTCTTTTTTGGAGACAAGAGTCTCATTCTGCTGCCCCAGGCTAGAGTGCCACGGTGTCAGCTTACCTTACAGCAACCTCAAACTCCTGGGGGGCTCAAGCCATTGCTTACCTTACAGCAACCTCAAACTCCCGGGGGGCTCAAGCCATTTTTCTGCCTGAGTAGTTGGGCCTACATGCACCTGCCATCATGTCTGGCTATTTTTTCTGTTTTTAGTAGAGATGTGGTCTCATTCTTGCTCAGGCTGGTCTCCAACTCTTGAGCTCAAAGGACTTTTCCACCTTGGCCTCTCCGAATGCTAAGATTATAGGCACTTTGCTCTTTTTTGAACTCCCATAAATCAGATAGTAGTACTTTCAAACTGAGCCCTGATCTTTTATGCATTCTATATTATTTGTCTTTGTCCTTTTGTTTACTTTTGTAAGACTTCCTTTACTATTCATAAATCATTACATTTTTTAAAGAAAATTACAGTATATGGGGAAAAACAAAAACAGTATCTTCAATAAGTAAATAGTTAGATAAGTTACATTAGATCCATTCAAAGGATGAAAATAAACCATACACAACAATAGGTCCAGAAAGACACATGGGTTAAAAATTAGTTGTTAAAGAAAAAAAAAGTTTGCCTATAGATAGAGGACCATGAAATCTAATTCTTTCAACATTATTAATTAAACACTTACTAGTTGCCAGGCACTACTCTAATTGCTGAGTATACAGCAGTAATAACAAAAGTTTTTCTGGAGCTCATACTCTAGTTGGGGAAAGAGCATAACTGAAAGGGACAGTAAGGCCAGGCGCAGTGGCTCCTGCCTATAATCCTAGAACTCTGGGAGGCCAAGGTGGGTGGATCGCCCGAGTTTAGGAGTTTGAGACCAGCCTGAGCAATAAGTGAGCTTCCATCTCTACTAAAAATAGAAAAACTAGCTGGGCATTGTGGTGGGCACCTGTAGTCCTATCTACTCAGGAGGCTGAGGGAAGTGATTACTTGAGCCCAAGAATTTGAGGTTGTTGTGAGCTATGACACGATGGCACTCTAGCAAGGGGGACAGAGTGAGATTCTGTCTCAATAAATAAATAAATAGTCAAGTGAAGTAACTATTTTTTCCCAAGATATGGGTAAGCTGTTGTAAGTAGAAGTAATGGAAGTAAAGGAAAGATAAAAGAAGATGATGCTAGAGATAGAAGTGATAACTCAGTGAACATGGGCATGGAAAAATTTCGTTTACATAGTCAAGAGTAGAGGCTAAGGCAGAAAAGATGAAGATTCATATCAGACTATCTTGATTTGCTTAAATGTTGGGGGAGAAGGTACTGTAAGACCCTTGCAAGGGGACGGGAAGCCAGCCAGGCCTTTACTAGGATATATGCATTTTGGAAGAGCCAATTAAAGGAACTCCAACAGGTTAAAAAAATAATATGGTAGTCTCCAACACACAAGTATCCAGTTAAGTTACATTGTAAGCATCTGAAGCAGGCTCAGTAAGCATTGTTTGATTAAGAATCATTACACGAGCAACTATCTGAGACTCAAATAAAAGATAGTGAGGATGATTCATTTAACTTCATATGACCTGTCTCCTCATTTCAAACTTAAATCCCCCTAAAGTTACTGGTAGTGTGATAAAGGGTGGAAACAAGAGAAAAACATAATCTTTCCTTGATCATTTTATTTGAAGGTAATCAGATTGGTTTTCTATTACTGCTCTAAGAAAATGCCACAACTTTAGTGACTCAAAACAACTCCCAGGCTGGGCGCAATGGTTCGTGCCTAGCATCCTAGCACTTTGGGAGCCTGAAGCAAGAGGATCCCTTGAGCTCAGGAGTTCAAGAATGAGACGTGATCTTTATTGAAAATAGAAAAATTAGCCAGGCATTGTGGTGGGCACCTGAAGTCCCAGCTACTTGGGAGGCTGAGGCAGGAAGATTGCTTGAACCCAGGAGTTTGAGGTTGCTATGAGCTCGGATGATGCCATGGTACTCTAACCTGGGCAACAGAGTGAGATTCTTTCTCAAAAACCAAAACCAAGGCTCGGCGCCTGTGGCTCAAGTGGCTAAGGCACCAGCCACATACATCTAAGGTGGCGGGTTCAAATCCAGCCCTGGCCCACCAAACAACAATGACGGCTGCAACCAAAAAATAGCCGAGCACTGTGGCATGCGCCTGTGGTGGGCGCCTGTAGTCCCAGCTACTTGGGAGGCTGAGGCAGGAGACTCGCTTGAGCCTAGGAGTTGGAGGTTGCTGTGAGCTGTGATGCCACAGCACTTTACCCAGGAGGACAGCTTGAGGCTCTGTCTCAAAAAAAAAAAAAACCCAACCCCAACCCAAACCCCTCCCATTTATTGTTTCTGTTCTGAAGGTCAAAAGTCCAGGCTGGGCTTAAGTGGATCTTTGCACAGGGTCTTACAAGACTAAAACTGACAAAAGTTAGCAGGTCTATGCTTCTTACTAGAGGCTCTAGGAAAGAGTAGTCTAGCAGTCTGCCTCCAAGCCCATTCCAGTTGTTGGTCAAATTCAGTTTCCTGAGGTTGTAGGCCTAAGGTCCCAATTTTGTCCTTGCTAGCTGTCAGCCAAGAGTCTGTCTTTGCTCCCTACATTCCTTCTCTAGCTTTCCAGTGGTCCTCATGAAGTCACCTACCATGAAGTCCTAACCTCAACCTTTCAGAACTCAAATCTCTCTTTTACAATTCATGATCTCTCTCAAGAAAGTCTTCTGTAAGGCCTTTATATGATTAGAATAGGCCCACTGGGATAATCCTCTCACTTTAAAGTCTGTAATCTTATTACATCTGCAAAATCTTTTTTTCATATAACATCACATATTCATAAGCTCCAAGGATTGAGGCATGAACATTTTCAGGGAGAATCTATTTTGCTTACCACAGTAACAAAACAATTTTTTATATGAAACAAATGTGGATATGGTGGAATAAGCACAAAATTCACTTTAAAGAAGGTAACAGAGACTTCAAAGCACAGCAGGCTGACAAAGGGGACACTCTGGGCTATTTACCCATGCTCCTTCAGGATGTGTATTAACTTACCTCCACTTTGTTGTCTAATAGGCAGTTTAACCAGAACATGTTCAAAACTGAGCTCCTGAGAGTTCTCTCCAAACTAGCTTTTCTCAGTGAAGGGCAACTCCATTCTTCAAGTTGCTTAGGTCCAAAACCTTGGTGCCATTCTTACTTCTCTTTCTTTCATCTCGCATCCTGTCAGCAAGCCTTGCTTGTTAGCCTGACCTTCAAGAATCATCTAGAATTCAACCACTTCTCACCACTATGGTTAGAATGATTATCATATAGCATCTGGATTTTTAAAATAGCTTTCTACTTGGTCTCCCTGCTCTGCCCTGCAGTCTGTTCTGAAAAAAGCAACCAGGCAGATTCTATTAAAACACACATATCATAACATTCCTTACTTCAAAATCTACCAACTACTTCCTATCTCATTCAGAGATTGTTATGACCTGTAAGACCCTGTACTGGCCTTCTACACTTTCTACTCTTCTTCACTCACCATATACCAGCCACAAAGCCTTCTTTATTGTTCCACAAAGAGGCCAGATACATTCCTACCTTAAGACCTCTGCATTTCATAGCCTCAGCGGAATTTCTCCCCCCAGATGCTTATGTGGCTATCTATCATTTTCTTCAATCAAATCTCTACTCAAAAGTTAGCTTCTGGCCTGGCGTAGTAGTAGCTCACATTTGTAATCCTAGCACCTTGGGAGGCCGAAGCAGGAGGACCCGTGAGCTCAGGAGTTCAAGACCAACCTGATCAAGAGTAAGACCCCATCTCCACTAAAAATAGAAAAATTAGCTGGGTGTGGTGGCAAGCACCTATCATCACAGCTACTTTGGAGAACGCCTCCTAGGAGCCTGAAATTGCTATGTGTTAGGCTGTTGCCACAGCACTCTTGTTTGACTCTGTCTGCGGGAAAAAAAAAAAAAAAAAAGGAAAAGAGCCAGCTTCTTGGCAAGGCCTTCTTAGTCACCATAACTAAAATATAAGGCCTCTCCTTTCTACTGCTTATCACCAACTAACCATTTTAATCTTTTTTTTTTTTTTTTTGACAGAGTTTCACTTTGTTGCCCTCAGTGGAGTGCCATGGCATCACAGCTCACAGCAACCTCCAGCTCTTGGGCTTAGGTGATTCTCTTGCTTCAGCCTCCCGAGTAGCTGGGACTACAGGTGCCCATCACAACGCCCAGCTATTTTTTGTTGCACTTTGGCCAGGGCTGGGTTCGAACTCTCCATTCTTGGTATAGGGGGCCAGCGCCCTTTTCACTGAGCCACAGGTGCAACCCACCATTTTTAATCTTTAAAGCCCAACATTTTATTATGAAAAATTTCAAACACATACAAAAACTGGAAGAATTTTACAGCCTTATGCCCGCCACATATAGTCCTTTACATTCAATTAACATGTTCCATACTTGCTTTATTGCACCTCAACCCATTCATTTGATTCATCTTATCTTTTGATGCCTTTCAAAATAAGTTGCATATCATCAATAAGACTTTCTCTTAAATAGTTCAGCATATATAAGATTAATTAGAGTTATATGGTTATAGTTCTTTTAATGTAAAATTCAGACACAGTGAAATGTACAACTCCGATAGATATTTCTGATAGATGAATACATCTGTGTAATATAAATTCTTATCAAGATATATAGATTATCACCACCCCCAGGCAATCTAGACCTGACTTTTTACAACATGGAATAGTTCTGCCTATTCAACATCATCCTATAAATGAAATCACACAGTTTACTAATGCAGGGTTACTTCTAGCTATCAGGCTAGTTTAGCCCATTCCATGAAAAACTAGCCAAATATCAATAGATCCCATATTGTTTCTCCTGTCCACTCTTGTGAACCATAACTTTCTGCTTGTACCTATATTTCTATAGTATTAATTTTTTAAAGTATTCTAAATAGTAGTCTTGCAAATAAAAACAGGATATCTTCAAGGCTGCTATCTTTTAAACCAAGGGTTACCAAAACATCTGCCTATAGGCCAAATCAGGCCCAATGCCTGTTTCTGTAACCTAGTCTTATTGGAACACAGCTTACCTGTTCATTTAGGTATTGTCTATGGCTGGTTCTATGCTATAATGGCAGATTTGAATGCTTAGGACACTGACTTGAGTCAGTTATAACATAGTACAATAAAGTGTAAAGCCTAACATATATTATCTGACCCTTTACAGAATAAGTTTGCTGACATCTGTTCTAACAGATGTCACATTGGCATATTTTTTACTACCTATCTTAAAATAAAAAGTAACTCACCTTGGACATATGGCTAATTTGTAAGAGTCTCTCCTTGAGAAGCCAAGATTTGATAGCATTCTACTTCCTTAAAAAAAGTCTCAAAGATTAAATGACCAGAATCTGGACTTGAAATCAGAAATAAAGACCACACTGATCTCTGAAAGGACTGAATATTTGGCAGGAACATGAGGTAAGTAGTGGCAGAATAAACATTCATTGATGGCCTCTCCATTCCCCATATCTGCTTCCAATATTTCCCTCAAGGCAAACAAATTCTAGCAAAATATGTACAGAGGCTACTTAAGAAATTAGCATAGGGTATTGCTAGGCCATGAGGTCTGGGACAAATGTAGCCAAAATGCCACTAAGAAGGAATGCCTAGAGCTGGGGTTTGGGAATAATAGATAATTTTCCTACAGCTCATGGTAAAGAGCATGATGTTTGGCCCTATTAGACAGTCCATCTCCCATGGCAGAATTAAAGTAGATTTTAAAGGTTTTGTTGCAGTGTGTGATTAGGTGACAACCTATAAAGAACCTGAGTGAGAAGCAATTTTCCAAGCAACAATGACTGAAATACAGACCAGAGTGAAAGTGCATGAAGGATCTGATGAAGTAAAAGAAGCAAGTGAGGATGACGCAGAAATTTCAGGGACTCCAAAAGAAGAGGAAATCAGACATCTGATAATGTAGTTCAAGTCATTTGCTGTGGATAAATGTCCAGCTATACTGATTGGTGTAGCCAGCAGTTCAGAGTGTTTTCTCCACTTATGTTTATAATAAGAATGAGAAAAAGACCAAGATAAACTCTTTTTTCATAAAGGATGATTAAACCATGAGAAAACAGTAAGTGTATTGATTTTGCATAATACTGTATGTATGACTGGACTGTGTTTTGATTATGAATGATTTCACATGATATTCTCTATCAAGACCCATACAAGAAAATAAAGTACATAAATTTATCAGTATAGTAGTCCTAGTTCCTGATGTTGACCACTTCTGTATGTTGACCAGTTTATTACAGTCCCTTGGGTGGTCAACTTACAGAGGTTGTACTGTGTATTTAAGCCAAATAACAATAAAACTTTTTCCAAAATGGAAAATTTTATTTGTAAAAGCAAATAATGTTGTAAAAAAGTTCAAAAAGAAAAATGAACATATATTTTAACGTAAAAAGACATTCTATGTGCTGTTTTACCTATAATCACACAATTTAATCCCAAAGAGATAATCACTGTTACAATCCTTTAAGACTCCCTCCAACTCCTGGGCTGAGGTGATTCACTTGCCTCAGCCTCCGGAGTAGCTGGGACTACAGGCAACCACCAGACTCAGTATATAGGGCCAGCATCCTACACACTGAGCCACAGGCACCACCTTTTTAACAACTACAAATTAATCGACTACGTAACTTGTTAACTGCAGATGTTTAGATTTTCAGTTATCAATTATGGACATTTAGATACTATTTTTCACTGTGACAACATTCCTACAATAAGCCCCATTTTATCAACAAAGGTATATACATATGTACTTTGTAGAATACATTTTTAGATAAGGAATTATGGGTGAAAAAAATGCTTATTTAAAATTTTGACCAAGCAGGACACAAAACAGTGAATATGATGGCCCTATCTATACTAAAAAAAACCATACAGGTCAGATACCCAAACAGGAAGAGGTATAGAACAGTGATTCTAAATTAGTGGCACATTTGCCCTTGAGGGGACATCTGAAAATGTTGGAGATATTTTTGGTTGTCACAACTAGGGAGGCACTACTACATATAGTGGGTAGAAGGCAATGAATATAGGACAGCCCCATTCCTGGAAGAATTATCCAGCTAAAATATTAACAGTGCTGAGGCTGAGAAGCCCTGGTTTAAGATTATATATCACACTGCTCACAGTAGTTTTCCTTTGAAAAGTGAAGGACAACTATAATTTATACTTTTGTATGGTTTGTGGCATTTTTTTTTGCAATAAACACATATTAGTTTAAAAATACTTCCATACACAATGATGTTTAAGATTAAATCAATCCTTGTAGCTTCTCATGTTGCTTCCTACATATGAAGCAAAATGAAACAAAATATGAAAAGCTCCCTGAATCTTCTCTTCAGCAGGCTAATCTTAAATACCTCTTTCAAATGCTCTTCATAGGAAGTAGTTTTAAGCCAGTTCTTCAATGTGATTGACATACTATGAAGAACAAAGTGCTAAGTGTGAACTCTAAGCTCTAGTTTTGTACTCAGACCAGTGAAGAGTAGAATTACCACCTCTCTCATTCTACATGCACTGGTCCACATTAAGCTTATTAAAACGATTTTTCCACACCTGCTACTGTTATTTTACATCTTCCCCATCCTGCACTTTTAAACAATTGCCTTTTTAGGTTTTAATGCAAGGAATTGATTAAACTACCCTTACTCTGTTAAGGGGTATAGTACCACAGAATCCATAATACAACTACCTTACAACTTTGAGATACATTTTAGTCTCACCACCTCGTTTGGATACTGGAGTTGCTTAAAACCTGTCACTAATGTATTGTAAAAGATCATCTAACAGGGTAAGTTATTTCAGAAACTTATTAACACAACAAACAACTAGTGAGTGCTTAAGACACTGCACTGATCAATCAGATCAATAAAACAAAGATATGAACTCTGTACTTAGAAACTTCATGGCCTATTGCCTTCTGCTGGGGTTACCTCAATGGAATCCCTTTGTCTTGGTCACCTATTAAACACTAATTGATGTTAAACTGTATAACTATACATAATGCTGTGTTTTTATAAAGAAAGCCTGGGTGTTACTTATTTCTGTACCCTCTCAATCCCTTTGCCCTTTAGGGCCAATGCAAATGCTCAGTAAATGTTTAATCAATAAATGTACCATACTGCCACTACTACATACTTGCAGGCAAACACCTGTAGTAGGACTTTTACTTCCCGAAAATAATAAGCGGCAGTAACTCTTTAACGTACTCCAAACAAAACTGAATTCATCAAGATGTAATGACAGAATTAGATAACTCTTTATCCTTGAATGACAAATTATAGAAACAAGGATTCAACGATGGATACAGCAAATGAAGAAATGGTGAAGACGAAATTAAATTCCAAAACAATTTAAATTATAATTTCTCCACAAACACCAGCACACTACAACATCGTTTTCATCTAACCTGGGAGATAGCTCCCACAGAGAGAAGGCTTGGGGATCCCACGTGCAGAACCCTCCACAGAAACCTCTCAGTGCTGTCAGTACTGGGCCAACTCGCCACGCCCCCGCACAAGCCCACCCACTCCCCTGCAGCCTACCCGCCGGGAAGCGCCGGGAGGCCTCGGCTCCAATTAGGCGAGGGCAGACTGCTTTTAAGAAAGGCAGAGGAAGGGGAGGAAGGTGGGCGGGGAATAAACCCAATCCAATTCCGCCAGTCCATTCCTACAGGAGAACTACGGCCAGTAACCCTGGGCTTAGAACACCGTACGCTAGGGTCCCGACATTGGGATCCAACCGCCAAATCCGCCGCCCCCGACCCTCCACCGCCCCTTCCTCAAGTCGTTAGCGCCGCGGCCCCACCCCTCATCTCCCGCCGCGTCCTGCCCGGCTCGCCCCAAGCCACTACCCTAGGCAGCCGCGGCCCGAAGCATCTGCTCGCTGGAGGCAGGCCCGGAGCTGCCAGCAGCATCCAGAAGGCCGAGGAGCCAGGCTTTCATACCTGCACTTTTCTCCGCCCTGCCGTGTTCTGCCGGTGATGGGCCGCCATCTTGCATGTTGACACTGCTACGTCACTTCCGGAAGTGGCGCGAACTGGGCGGATGTCCCGCCTCTTCGCGTTTGGCTAAGTGCTGTTGGTGCGTCTGAAAGTAGGCTGTGTTCGCTGCCGTGGCTGTTGGCCATGTGGTGAGGTGGATTCACCTGAAAACAAAACTCTCGTGCGGGTTTAATATTGATGGAAGGAGAGCCACTTTTCGGAGCCAAGGAGTAATCTGAGTCCAGCTGTTGTGTGACCCTACACCCCGGCTTTATTGTTTTCCAGGCGCCTCTTCCTACAGGGTTTCCGCGTCACCCCCAACCTTTCCTAGATAGGGATGGGAACAGACTGTTTTGCCATATAGTAACTGAAAATGCGGAGAACTATAAATTTGCCTCAAAAGAGGAGAAATAGCCTTGCAAAGGAGGTGGCCCCCATCTTCAGAAAAGCAAAGAATTCAGTTAAATAAAACAGGTACAAAGATGTTAAAGAAAGGTGAAAAGTTAAAATTGTTCCTAGAGAACTTTCTCAGTTACAAACCCTGGACTGAAGCTCAGTTCTTGTTTAAACCATGGTTTATACTGGGACAGTTATTAGATCCTTCCTGACACTAAGCAGAAACTGAGGATGGTTATATTTTTTACTGTGAAAATGAATCCTATAAAACTGCTCTGTTGGGAACGTCATCTCATAAGGCATCCTCTAGCCACGTGTGGCTATTGAGCACTTGAGCTCCAGTCTTAATTGAGATATTTAATTGTAGTCACCGAATTTCAAAGACTTAGTACGAAAAAAAGAAGAACTCATTAATATTTTTTGTTTTGATTTTGTGTTGAAATGATAATGCTTTTAGATATATTGAGTAAAAGATATTATTAAAATTAATTTCTTTTTTATAATATGGTTATTAGAATAAACAAATTATATAAGAGCCAGGGCCAGAGATGTATGCCTTTAGTCCCAGCTACATCGGAGGAAGAGGTGGGAGGATTTCCTGAACCTAGCAGCTTGAGGACAGCCTAAGCAACATAGTGAGAACTTGTCTCTTAAAAAGAAATTACATACCTGGCTCATATATTTTTATTATGTAGTGCTAATATGTAAGTGCTTAGGAAAGTTATTTTGACAGATGAACTGTTTTTCAAATAAAAATATGTGAATTAGTGGAGTAAAAATAATGATGACAGAAATCTTAAAACTGTTAGTAATAACTTACAGGTAAATTACCTTTACTGTATTTTATCACGCATGTAATAAAGGCTTAGTGTACAGAGACAAAAGAAGAATACAGAGGCCACACCCAGCAAAGTCTTTTAGACCAAAAGGAAGCTATTGAAGGGACTTAAGTAGGGGAATGATATCATCTGCCTTTTTAAAAATAATCATTCAGCCAGCCCAGGATGTTCCAGAAACCATGCAGGTATCTTGCCCTGCAAAATATGCTGGTACTTGCCAGAAATGGATTGTTATATTGTTGTAGCCCTGCTTTGGACTTGAAGATCACTGAAGTTGTGAAGTTCTTTTTTTTTTTTTTTTTGTGAAGTTCTTTTAGTTGACAGAATTTCAAGCAATATGTCTTGATGTTCACTTTGCCTGAAAGGAGAGATAGCTGTAATAGTTCATAATCAATTTAGGGTCAGAGGATAATTGTTTGGCCTCTTTGTTAAGGATATAGCAAGAGCAAGACTAGAGGGCTGGTGACAAGGAAGACTTGAGAAGAGATATGGTGATTGACCTTTCAGAATGAATCTTTTTTTTTTGAGACAGAGTCTCACTTTGTTGCCTTGGGTGGTAGAGCGCCATAGTGTAATAGCTCACAGCAACCTCAAACTCTTGGACTTTGCCTCAGCCTCCCGAGTAGCTGGGACTACAGGCACCCACCACAATGCCTGCTAATTTTTTAGAGACAGGGTCTTGCTCTGGCTCAGGTTGGTCTCAAACCTGTGAGCTCAGGCCGTCCACCTGCCTTGGCTTTCCAGACTGATGGGATTACAGGCATGAGCCACCGCGCCCAGCCTGAATCTTAAAGAACTGTATGGATGAAATGAACTGTTCTGTGGAGGAAGTTCATCTTCCTTTTTTCCTTTTCTAGTCTCAGTGCTTGCTGAGTGGAATCATGAATGAAATGGCAATGATGACAGGATTGGAGGTATGTATGGAATCACCAAACCACTGCTCAGTGTTTAGGTTCATCAGCATTGAGCAATTCTGAGTTGTTGATATATCTCATGCTCCAGGAGCATCAGCCAGCTATGTGTGGGCAAGTCAGTTCCATTGGCTCTTTATTAGGGGAGGTTACTAGTCATTTCTGAAATGTACTTATTCTACATTTAGCTTTGTTTTCCCTGCTTGCTGTACTTCAACCAGTAGTCATCCAAGGGCTAAATAAATGGTTTATACACTATCATTGTATCTCATGCCATATTGTTTCTGATGAAGAAACTCACTCTACAATGAAAGAATTAATGCATTAAGCTATTGCCCATGGAATTCATTAGTCTAATTCCATACTCTATGACCAAGGAGCACCTTGTCTTAATGAAGTTATATTCAATACTTAGATATGATGCCTTTCTGGAAGATAACCATTTTTGACGCTGTCCTGTTGAATGCAGTATCTACTCTGAAATTGTGTATAATATTTGGCACTCTTTCTTCCTGTTCATTTGATGTATTGTATGATCACCCTCAAAGCATCATAGTTTAAAAGAATTACAGCATTTACTTACAAATCTGTAATTTGTGTAAGAATTGATGGGAACAGCTTGTCTCTGTTTCGCTTTCCACTTGATGCCAGCTGGGGCAACTAAAAAGTGTGATGCTGATACACACTTTTGGTGTGTTTTTGATACAATTTGATGTTGGCTAAGTCCTTAGCTAATGCTGTGGCCAGAATTCCTACTCATGGTCTTTCTGCAGTACTATTTATTTCGTTACAGTCTATATAGGTGGGTTTCAAGGTTGAGCATTGCAAGAGAGAAAAACCTTATTGGAAGTTGTAATGCCTTTTGTGAACTAACAGTGGAAGTCATGCAATGTCATTTCAAACTACAGTCGATTCATTAGAACTTAGTCATTAAGGCTGTCAATGTTTAAGGAGAGGGAATTAGACAACTCCTTTTTTAATGGGAGAAATGTCAAAAATATTGTGGATGTATTTTTAAAACTTTTAATTGACACATAGTTCTATGTGTTTATGAGGTAAAGTGTGATATTTTGATACTTATGTACAGTGTGTAATGATCAAATGAGAGTAATTTGCATATCCATTACCTCAAACATTCATCATTTCTTTGTGCTGGGAACATTCACTCTCCTTTCTTCTGGCTATTTGAAAATATAGAATAAATTCTTAACTATAGTCATCCTGAAGTGCTTATTCCTCCTATCTAACTTTAATTCCATATGTTAACTAACCTCTCCCTAAACTCCCCTCTCTCTTACCCTTCCCAGTCTGTAGTTATCATTATTCTATTCTATACTTTGGTGAGATCAACTTACTTAGCATTTATATGTGAGTGACAACATGCAGTATTTATCTCTCTGTGCCTGGCTTATTCCACTAAACATGATGTCTTCCAGGCTTTTCCATGTTGCTGCAAAAACAGGATTTAATTCTTTTTTATGGCTGAGTAGGATTCATTGTGTATATATACCACATTTTCTTTACCTTTTCTTCTTTTGATGGACACTTAGCTTGATTCCTTATCTTGGCTGTTGTGACTGTTACTACAATAAATATGTGAGTGCAGATATCTCTTTGACATACTTATTTCTTTTCCTCTGGACATTTACCCCAAGTTGGGATTGCTAGATAATATGGCACTTCTATGTTAAGTTTTTTTTTTTTAATTTTAATTTTAATTTTTTATTGAATGGTAACTATGTACATTAAAGCACTTCTGGGGTACAGTGTGGGGTTTTCACACACAATCCGAAACACTTCCATCAAACTGGTTAAAATAGCCTTCATGTCATTTTCTTAGTTATTATTTTAAATTGTTCACATTCTGCTCTTAGAAAGATTCACTTGTATCCTTGTAAGATAAACCTCAGAAGTAATCCCTCCAATCCCCCACCTATTCCCCCCTCCCTCTCCCTCCCCCTCCCCATATTCTTAGGCTGTTATTAGGTTATAGCTTTCATATAAAAGGTATAAATTAGTTTCATAATAGGGGTGTGTACATTGTATACTTCTTCTTCTATTCTTGTGATACTTTGCTAAGAAGAACATTTTCCAGCTCCATCCATGTGAACATGAAGGACGTAAGGTCTCCATCTTTCTTCATGGCTGCATAGTATTCCATGGTGTACATATACCACAGTTTGTTGATCCATTTGTGGATCGATGGGCACTTGGGCTTCTTCCATGACCTGGTGATTATGAATTGGGCTGCAATAAACATTCTGATACACATGTCTTTGTTGTAATGCGATTTTTGGTCATCTGGAAATATACCCAACAAAGGAATTGCAGGGTCAAATGGCAGGTCTATTTTTAGTTCTCTAAGTGTTCTCCAGATGTCTTTCCAAAAAGAACATATTAGTTTACATTCCCACCAGTAGTGTAGGAGTGTTCCCTTTTCTCCACATCCACACCAGCATCTCTGGTTTTGGGATTTTGTGATATAGGCTAATCTCACTGAAATTAGATGATATCTCAAAATAGTTTTGATTTGCATTTTGCATTTCTCTGATGATTAAGGATGGTGAGCATTTTTTCATATATCTGTAGGCCGTGTGCCAATCTTCTTTAGAGAAATTTCTCTTCAAATCTCTTGCCCACCCTGAGATGGGATCACTCATTTTCTTCTTGCTAATACGTTTAAGTTCTCTATGGATTCTGGTTATTAAACCTTTGTTGGAGACATAACCTGCGAAAATCTCCCATTCTGATGGCTGTCTGCTTGCCTTACTTACTGTGTTCTTGGCTGTGCA
>CAUYTI010026003.1:0-28470 GCA_963575145.1 Galago senegalensis
TTGTGGCGGGCACCTGTGGTCCCAGCTACTTGGGAGGCGGAGGCAGGAGACTCGCTAGAGCCCAGGAGTTGGAGGTTGCTGTGAGCTGTAATGCCACGGCACTCTACCTAGGGGGACAGCTTGAGGCTCTGTCTCAAAAAATAAATTAATTAATTAATTAAAAAAAAAGATAATTCACTTGCATATGCCTTGGGATGGCAGATTTATATGAAATATATATCATTCTTGGATGTGCATATATGTGACTTCATTTCTCTATAACTGATCTAATCTTTGTGACTCTGTCCACCCACACGTTAGGAAGTGGTGTTGACATATTAAGTTTAGCTCACAGATATTGGTCCAGTCCAATTATGAACAGGCTACGTAGGGTAGTCCTAAAATAATACTACAAAAATGTCTTATTCTCCTACATCTATTTCTCTTCAACGTGGCATTTGTATGTCTGAGATAGAAGTATATGTAAACCACCTCCTGGCTACAAGGTAGAGGGGGAATGGTGGCATCACTGTGGTCCTTAGATACACACAGACTAGCCATCCACTGAAGTTTGCCATTTATTGATGTTAATAGCAAAAACACTTAAAATCAGTACAACACAAGCACATAAGATTACCAACACAGGCTATAAACAGCAGGATCAGACTGTGACTGGCTGACTCACAGCTTTGCACCTGCTGCTAGTGTCTGGGGCTAATAAACCCCTCGTCTGTCCCTTCTCAGCTTAGTCAGGATCTGTTGGCGTCTTTCAGCTGACTGGGCCTCCCTGGTCTCCATCCACAGGAGACCCATGGACAAAAGAGGCAGGCTTCCCACTACATCATAGCCTGTTCTTCCACAGAAGGCATCCACCCTCCCCTGTCACTTTACTTGGAACCATAATGGTGACCTTCATGTTGGAAAACCAGCTTACCAATAAGGGGAAAACAAAATCAGGAATTCAGGTTTTTTAAATTTTATATTACATGCAATGACAAAATACAAAAAGTAGTATAATATAAGTACTAGAATAGTACTCTTTATGTATTCTTTAAAATAATAAAGTACTTAATATCCTTGTTTCCTTTATATCAACCTAAGACAAAAGAGATAATTCCTTATCAACTTGCTTTCAGAGGTTCTATCTGCCCTTCATTTTGATACTATAAAAATAAAGATTAGCTTACATTGTTACTGTTAGTCATCTAGTGTTAGATGGAAATCACCTGCTTTGAGAGCAAGGGAGACATTTATTGTTTTTTCCAATTCAACATCTTCTGATACCATCATCTGGTTTTATTTCAGTTGCTGGGTCTTTCCCACTTCCAGTCTACATAGCTTGGATGGAGCTGGCCATAGCACTCTCCTCCACAAGTGGGCAGGGAACCCGACCCCGCACAGTGAATACGTCCCACCTCCCCATTCATAGCAACTGGTTCAAGAACGTGTGCATAATCCACATCATCCAATGATATTCATGTTGTAATTTTATTGGAATTATTCAGAAAAGAAACCCTTTCTACTGGAACAGCTAATAGTAAAGCCTAGGGTTTCTGGAGGCCACCCCAGATAGATGGCTGGCTTGAGAAGGGCGGCCAACACAGAGTGAGTTAAAGCTGGGGAACAAAAGAGAAACGTGACTTCATTTGAGCCTCCAAATTTAGTAATCCTTGAAGCAGGAACAAATCCTTAAGTTTTCTGTGATGGTAGTCAATGAATTCCCTTTCTTATAGTCAACTTGAATTTAAATTTCTTTTTTTTTTATTGAATGTTAACTATGTACATTAATGCACTTCTGGGGTACAGTGTGGGGTTTTCACATGAATTCTGAAATACTTCCATCAAACTGATCAACACAGCCTTCATGTCATTTTCTCATTTACTGCCTTAAAATGTTCACATTCTACTCTTAGAAAGATTCACCTGTACCCCTATAAGATAAACCTCAGAAGTGATCCCTCCAATCCCCCTCCCTCCTCCCATTCCCCCCTCCCTTCTCCCTCCCCCCTCTGCATGTTCTTAGGCTATTTGGTTATAGCTTTCATATAAAAGGTATAAATTAGTTTCATAATAGGGGTGTGTACATTGGAGAGTCCACTAACTTTGGTACAATGACACAGCAGACACTGCTCAGAAGTGAGAAAACTAACTCCTGACATACATGACTGCAAGCTCCTTCACCACTGTGTGCCAAGTACAAAGAAACCCAATCACCACAGCAAAAGGCAGACAAAGCACTGGTGGGTGGATAGGAAGGGCGTGAATGCCTCAAGGTAACCTTCCCTGCAGGGCAGTCCCTTAAGATGCACAATTGTGCATCTTATAGGCAAATTATACTGTGATTTCAAAATGAGAGCTGTATAAAAACAAAATCGTCTAGTTAGCAGCCAGGACTGAAAATGGGGCTTGGCTCTGCCTCATGATGAACATCTCAAGATGGAAGGTGGTAACAGGGGTCTCTGGCAGCCTCTGGGAAAGAGCCACCAAGGGTGATGGCTTCCCAAGCTCCTATACAAAGACAGAACCTTCTGGAGGGCTAGACAGAGCCATGTGACTTCTCTCTGGGTCTCCATCAGGCCATAGCCCTGATCACCTCCTATATGCTGACCCCAGAGTGTCACAGCCTAGTACAGGAGCTGGGGAGCTCTATGAAGAAGCACTTTGCACCAGATCTCTGGCTATGCTGGGAAGTGAATGTGCGTGCTGGTGTGCTGCCTTCCAAAGGCCCTGCCAGGCTCCTAACCAGATCCTGACCATCTCTCTCATGGCCAGCACTGTGTGGACAGAGTTCCAGCAGCATGAACCAAGACAGTGGGGACAGCTCGGCACCTGTGGCTCAGGCGGCTAAGGCGCCAGCCACATACACCTAAGGTGGTGGGTTTGAATCCCTAGCCTGGGCCCGCCAAACAACAATGATGGCTGCAACCAAAACATGGCCAGGCGTTGTGGCGGGCGCCTGTGGTCCCAGCTACTTGGGAGGCTGAGGCAGGAGACTCGCTTGAGCCCAGGAGTTGGAGGTTGCTGTGAGCGTGATGCCATGGCACTCTACCCAGGGGGATAGCTTGAGACTCTGTCTCAAAAAAACAAACAAACAAAAAAAGAATTAGAATACACAGGCCCTGTGAACACCCGGGCTCAGGCAATCCTCCCAAGTACATGGTTGCATCATAGCTTTAATTATACCCATCTAAATCGGTAATAACAAAAACCACCTCTGCTGGCCAGAGAGGGAGATGGGGGGAGAAATGGGAAATTGTATAATGGGTACAGAGTTTCAGTTTTGCAAAATGAGAAAGTCCTAGAGTTCTGTTGCACAATATGAATATACTTAACAGTACTGAACTTTACACTTAAAAATGGTCAAGATTATAAATTTTATGCTATGATCTTTTTACCACAATTAAAAATAAAAATATATATATTTTTCACTATACTCTTCCTACTGCCTTACTTGGGGATCTAGAACTATGCCCAGAACTTGGCTGTTGGTCTTCTCAATAGCCCTGAGAGACAGAGATATAGATCTCAGTTAACTTATAGACTGAGGAAAAATGGAGACTCCAAGCGGTGAGTCAAGCTTTCCAAAGTCACAATGCTATGAAGAGTTGCTCATGCCTATAATTCCAGCACTTTGGGAGGGCAAGGCGGAAGGATCCTGGAGATCAGACTGGGCAACACTGCAGGACCTCAGCTCTACAAAAAAACTTTAAAAGTAGCTAGGTATGATGGCATGTGCCTATAGTCCCAGCTACTCAGGCTGACGAAGGAGAATCACTTGAGCCCAAGAGTTGGGCTGCCATGAACTATGATCATGCTACTGCACTCTAGCCTGGGTAACAGAGATATCTTATCCCAGAATCTAGAATGAAAAAGGAACCAGAGTTCTAGTCTGTCATGTTATTCTCTTAGAATCAAGACCTCACTTCCTTTAAAAAGTGTTTATTGTTGAACAATTGTTAGGTCTTGTCTTGTCGTGGGTCTTTTTTTTTGCTTTTGGAGTGGAAACTCTGCCCTTTGTCTTTAGTACAAAGAAACAATATTCGTTATAGACCCCATCTCAAAAGTCCTTATGCTTCTGGCCTCAGAAAGGGCTCACTCTTCCCATGAGGGAAAACCACTGGAAAGTCACAGAATTGTTCATTTATTAAACTACTGTTTCTTATAATACAGTGGTCTTTTAAAAGTTTCTATGATAAGATGTGTATTATTCCTTTCATCCCAGCACTTTGGGAGGCTGAAGCAGGAGTATTGCTTGAGGCCAGAAGTTTGAGATCAACCTGGGCAACACTGTGAGACTCCACATCTCCAGAAAATTTTAAAAATTAGCCAGGCATGCGGCACATGGCTGCAGTCAAAGACACTTGGGAGAAGGAACTCTTGAGCTAAGCAGTTTTAGACTGCAGGAACCTATGACGATGCCACTGCACTCCAGCCTGGATGACAAAGCAAGACCCTGTCTCTTAAAAAAAAAAAAAGGAAAAAAAAAGAGATGTATATATTGATGTATATTATACAATCTATATCATATAGATGTAATTATATATTGATAATTATATCATTTCATAGCATTTAGTGTTATTTAAACTGGCCTTTCTACATTAGCTATCAAATTAAGGTTTTGGAGAGTGAGTACAATATTTTAAAGGTGACGCTAACAGGATGACATATATTCCATTTTATTCTTTTTCATTACCTGAAATCCTAGAACATGTGCTTTTTTAGATACATAAATGATGATCTTAAGAATTTTTAGAGCTAGAAAGGTCTTCACTGGTCATCCAGCTCAATCTCCTTGGTCAAATGAGGGAACTGAGGTCTAGAGAGGTTAGTCAGGTAACACAGTCAAGGTCATGAAGACAGAGTGCCCAGGACATCAGCCAGAGAGCAAATCAAAGAGTGATATTTAAAGACCCACATAACGTAAACACAACTCTACCCAGGCAAGCCCATATCACGTAATTTCTTTGGAATAAGCTTGTGATAACCATCAAATTTCCATTTCCCTTTATGTTTTTCCAACAACAGCTCATGATACAATTTGTGCGGCCCCTAGTAACTTTTACTGGGGAAAATTTGGAGGGGGGAGGAAAGTAGCATGTTTCAAAGGAACCAGATCTGATAAGGGGGCAGAAATATTTACTCCTTTATTTCACGAGGCAGGTTCTTTGTTTCCCAGACACTTCCTGCACTGTTTAAAAATAGCTTCCCACAACTGTTCCAGGACTAGAATGTCCTTTTAAATAAAATTGGCTTTGAAGATGCAATTTCATTTACTCAGAGGAGGCTGCAGATAATCAGTCATCATTTTCCAAAACAATGCTTGGACCAGGCAACTCCAGGTCTTGAATTTTAGTCCAACAGCAGCCTAAGCAGGATCGCTGGATATTGCGAAGGTAGATTAAATGAGGACAGAGGTGACCCCCAAAGGGGACAAAACTCCCGACCATCTGGAAGGTAAAGACCAATGAGGCCACAAAGTCAAAAGTTGCCTCTTGCCCACTGTACCCTCAAGCTTCACATCTGAGGATTTAACCAACTGAGAATTGAAACTATTCTGGAAAAACAAACCAAAAAAGTTGCCTCTTATCCAAAAGATCTGAGTGACAGAGAAGGAGGTTACTGTTCATTTTGTCAGGTGTGACCTTGGCATGGCAGTTATGTATACATGTTACCACAAAGTATACTTCAACACATATGGGTGAGATGACGTCCTGACTCTGATTTGTTTTAAAACACTTCTGTAAAGCACAGGAAGAAAAGAATCCATGAAGCAAAGGTAGAAAAATCTAGAGTAGAGTTGACACTAGGCAGGAGATGGGGGTAGTGGGTTACTGCCCTTTTCTCACAACTATTTATATTTGGAAATTTTCATAATACATTTTTTTCAAAGTAGATACTCTGTTCTTTAGGAAAGGGTGTGAGTGTTGTCTGTGGGGGAAAGGGCAAAAGTAGCTAATGTGGGCTGGGTGCAGTGGCTCACGCCTATAATCCCAGCACTTTGAGAGGCTGAGATAGGGGGATCCCTTGAGGCCAGGAGTTTGAGACCAGCCTGAGCAAAATAGTTAGACCTCCCTGTCTCTACAAAAAAATAAGAAAAGTTAGCCAAGGTGGTGGTGCACACCTGTAGTTCCAGCTACTTGGAAGGCTAAGGTAGGAGGACTATTTGAGCTCAGGAGTTCAAGGATGCAGTGAGCTATGAGGATGCCCCCGCACTCCAGCCTGAGTAACAGAGCAAGACCCTGTCTCTATTTAAGAAAAAAAGGAAAAAAGAAACAGGCAGTGTGGAGATGGATTAGCAGCACTGATGTTCATGACTCACACAGCAGGGGTGCCTGTGTCTCTGTGTGTGTATCTGTCTCTGGGTGTATCCATTTGTGTGTGTGTGTCTGTGTGAAGTAAGGAAGGAAATAGGATTTAAAAACTGGCTCCTTTTGAGGGGAGGTCTGAGAACCTCTTTAAGAATCAGATGAAAAAGCTATAAATACCCTGCACACACATACATCCCAAAACAAAATAAACCCACAAATGTGCATTCATGGGTTCACCAATCCCCTAAAACCCATCCCATCCCCTGGGTAAAAACTCCTAATACAATGCATGATTTTCTACTTCTAAGAAATCAAGAGGCTCTTTCTATCTTTTCTAGATAAAACGAATATATAAACAATCAGAAGGCAACAAGAAACTAGAAACCCTCAGATTTTCTAAGAAAGAGGCCACCACCCCTGTCTGGCTCGGGGCTCCTGGCAAATGACATTGAAGCTTGGTTTTCCCATCAAGAAAATGTGCTGACATCCACCCTCCCCACCTGCACAGTTTCTGTGAGATCCCAAGATGTTAGAAATGGAATCACTCTAAAAACTGTGAGGGCATATGCCAAATATAGAGTGTGGGCCTCACCTTCACATGGTGTCAAAAGTTGTGACCACCATGGACAGAGGTGACTCAGTGCATTCCCCAAAGAGATAAGACCGCAGGGACACATGCCTTGGGGCTTTCAAATATTTTCTGGGGCCTCCCCTGTCCCACCCCCACAGGAGGAAGGAAGCCATGGGAATCGCCTCCAGCTATGACCACATTCTGGGAGCTTCTCACTGTACCAGAGGGGATTAGAAGCACCTTCAAGTTTACAAAGTGAACAAACTCCCTAATCCATAAAACAAGGCTGTTCCACCACCCTCAACTCCACAGCCATAGAGAACCAGCCTGGAAAAGGAAGATTACCAAGGCCTCAGTGTGTCTTTGGTCAATCGCTATATTCCCTGACATGTGCCATAAACTTCAACTGTTGGCTCACAGTTGACCACTGAACGACATAGGTCTGACCTGCCCAGGTCCACTTTTATGTGGATTTTTCTCCCGTCTCTGCCACCCGTGAGACAGAAAAACCAACCCCTCCTCTCCCTCCTCCTCCATCTCAGCCAACTCAAACATGAGGATACAAAGATGAAGACCTTTGTGACAATCCATTTCTTTTTTTTTTTTTTTTGAGACAGAGCCTCAAGCTGTTCCCCCTGGGTAGAATGCTGTGGCTTCACAGCTCAGAGCAACCTCCAACTCCTGGGCTCAAGCCAGTCTCCTGCCTCCACCTTCCAAGTAGCTGGGACCACAGGCGTCCGCCACAACACCCGGCTATTTTTTGGTTGCAGCCGTCTTTGTTGTTTGGCGGGTCCGGGCTGGATTCGAACTCGCCACCTTAGGTGTATGTGGCTGGCACCTTAGCCACTTGAGCCACAGGCGCCAAGCCAACAATCCACTTCTATTTAAATAATAGTAAATGGATTTTCTCTCCCTTATGATTTTCTTAAGCTTCTTTGATTGTAAGAAAGAGTAGATCTTACATAAAACATAAGAAATCTATGTTATTTTTTTGGTTATCAATAAAGCTTCTGGTCAACAGTAGTTAAGTTTTGGGGAGTCAAAAGTTACATGCAGATCTTTGCACAGGGGTCAGCCCCCTCAGCCCCCATGTTGTTGAAGACTGCACTGTATTTTCAATCTCATAAACTATTGCCCTGAGATGACTCTATGAAACAAAGTATCTAAGCCTGAAAAGCTATCTTTTAAAAATAAACCTATCTCCAAGGGATCAAGGTGAACACAGCACTGATAAGTCATGCCGATAGCAGCTACTCTTATCGTTTATTTATTTAGAGACAGGGCTATGCAGGATAGAATATATTGGCACAATCATAGCTCATGGTAGCCTCAAACTCCTGGGCTCAAGCAGTCTTTCTGCTTTGGCCTCCCAAATAGCTGGGACTATAGGTGCCTGCCACAATGCCTGGTTTGTTTTTCTGATTTTTTGTGGAGATGTTGTCCAGGCTGGTCTCCAGTTCCTGGCCTCAAGCAATCCTCTAGCCTTGGGCCTCTCCAAGTGCTGGGATTACAGGTTCCTCCATAGGGGAGGGAGAAAACAAAGGCATTCCCAGAGAGAGAACACTGAGACGTAACTGACTTCCTCTGCTATGATGGAGAAGGGGCGGGGTCCATACATGTTCTTCGGTACCCAGTAAAGTCTGATTTTGAGGTGGTACATTCTGGCATTTGCATCTCACTCCCTTCTGAATCTGCCCGGTTTGCGTGTCAGAGGTTCTCTGCCGTATGGTGCTATGGATTGAATGCTCCCCCCAAAACCTGTGTTAAAACTTGGGATGATAGAAGAGGTGATTAGACCGTGAGGGCCCTGCCCTTATGAATAGATTCAAGTGGTTACTGTGAGAAAAGGCTGTTCTAAGAGTGAGCTTGGCCCTCTCTTGTGCCCTCTTCCTCTTCCATCTCCCTCCATGGAATGACTAGGGCATGAAGGCCCTCACTGTACACCGGCACCTCGATGTTGAACTTCTCAATCTCTAAAACTATATAAAATAAATTTCTTTATAAATTACCTATCTGTCATATTCTATTATAGAAACACAGAACAGACCAAGACTTCTTGCATAAAGGCTGATCCAAGGCTGTGCTCAGGCTGCTCTGACCCTGGTAGGTTTGACCCTGACTTGGGCCCAGCAATACTTTGTGAGTTTCTAATCATCTTAATCTAAAAAAGGCTGACCTGGTATACAACGCAGGGGTCAGGGTAGGGGTTGTGCAGAGGACATCTGCAAGGTCCTCGACAACTCGGGGATCTTCCCAACTATATCCATCTTCCAGAATGATCTAAGGGAAATCAATGTGCGCGGGTTGGTGGCGAGAAGACCTTTGTGCACACCCAGCATTGGTAAACCACATGCAGGAAGCTCAAACTGGAGTCATGTGTCAAAGTGCTTTGGTTGCAGTGAGGTCACAGCCAACGATTTCAGATACTCTTTGCACTGGCAGGGGATGCATTTCGGAAAATTGTGGAAAATTTCCAAAATTGGCTCTCTCTAAGGACCCAGAGCAGTGTTTTTCAACCTGTGTGTTTTTTTTTAAATCTCATTGCATACTTTACCCTATAGTTAAACTTCCACGCCACACTTAAATTATGTTGATCAAAAAAGAGTAAAATAAAGAGAATATACTTACTGTGCTTTGAACTTCTTTCAAAAATAATTTAGTTAATGATATTTAAAAATTTTCATCACACACCTAAGATCCTTTCACAGCACACCAGTTGAAAATCGCTGCCCTAGAGTAGCCTCAAAAACTTAGGATTTAAACAGGAATGTGCAACCATTTCCAAAGTTGATCTGCTCCTATGCTACCAGTGCAAGGAAAACAATTTATAAATAGATTAAAGAAGATTCTTGTGTTTTATATTAAAATATTTTATATTAATCATTCAAACTTCATTTTTTATACAACGAATGCATACATCGCTGGGGGGAGTGTGTCTCACTGGATGCGGGGGGCAGGGCTATGGGCAGGGGTGGGAGGGATGGGGCAGGGAGGCCTTTGGCACCCCCCTTTGCTCGGCCAGCCACCCTGTGCATGTTCTCAGAGGAAGAGCTGGGTTCAGTTAGCCCACAGTGGGTGGCATACTGGAGAGAAGGACCCAAGATGGCCTGTGCAAGACACTTCCCAAGGAGATGTGATCTCTCCAGGTCTTTCTGACTGCAGCTGCATTTGCATGACCTGAATGAGCCCTCCAGAGTGCCTAGTTCTTGATGTATGGTGGCTGTGGCATGTCACAACATGAAATGGGGACTGCTCTGAGTGTGTGTGTGTACATATAGACATCTGCGTCATCTCCACTCTTATACCGCCTGCACCCCATCCTGCCCTCGCTCACAGCCCCGTGCCTAAGCAGCGGGCATGTCGGCCTTGCTGAGCGCGATGGCCAGCTCCAGGTCCTCCTGCTCCTGCCGCCGCAGCCTCGCCAGCCTCTCCTGCTCTGCCTTCTCGCTCTCCCGCTTGGCCCACGCCAGCTGCTGCTCCTCATTGCCAAACTGCAAAGGAAAAAGGGAGGGTGGGTTATATGGCTCTGGGGCTGACACCTGTCAGCTGTCAGGGATTTGCAAGGCTAGAAGGTAGCATGGAAGAGGGGACACATGGCTGAGTGTGACCTTAACGACGACCTCTGGGCCTCAGAGAAACCAGCTGCCCCACCCCTTAGAGAACCTGGGACAGACAACACCAGGATGCTGAGTGGCCAAGAGGTGCTGAGATGGGAGGTTCAGGTGCACATACACCTGAGCTGCAGGCGTGCCAAGGGGCTCTGAAGCCCCAGGATGCAGGGATGACTCTGCCCGCTGCCACTGCAGCATCTCTATCTCCAGCCATGCTGGGGAGCGCTGATCCACACATTCACCAAAGCCCTGGTATTTACTTGCCATAAGCAGTTTTATAGAGATATTTTTCTGAAATGTTCAATTTTTAAAAATCACTTTTTTAAATAAAATAGGAGAAAACCATCTTTATCCAGATACAGGCAATCTCAAACCATTCAACATATCTTAGCTGAAAAGAAAACCCGGGGTGGTGCCTGTAGCTCAGTGGGTAGGGTGCTGGCTACATATACCGAGGCTGGTGGGTTCTAACCTGGCCCAGGCCTGCTAAAAAACAATGACAACTCCAACAACAGCAAAAAAATAGCTGGGCATTGTGGTGGGCACCTGGAGTCCCAGCTACTTGGCAGACTGAGACAAGAGAATCGCTTAAACCCAAGAGTTTGAGGTTGCTGTGAGTAGTGATGCCACAGCATTCTACCGAGGGTGACATAGTGAGACTCTTGTCTCAAAAAGAAAAAGAAAAGAAAAGCCACATCTGAAAGCTCCTCCCTGTCATGGGCTCTCATTTCCCTGACATCCCCATCACTCTGTGCTCTGTCCCCATGTGAGACACCTCCAGCACTGTTGGCCCCAAGGAAAGCTGCTGCTTGTTTGGTCTTAATGGTTTCCCTTAATCAACATCTCTCTCCATCCAATGCACTGCCTCTGTCCAACTCTCTCCTAAACTTTATTGGGGGCAACACTGAAGATAAGACACATGCATAGCTATGACACATGCAGGAGTGTGACTCTTCCCAAAGTCCCCTAAGGAGCAGAGTGACAAGCTCACTATGATCTAGGCCAGCGGTTCTCAACCTGTGGGTCACAAACCACAGGAACTGTATTAAAGGGCTGTAGCATTAGGATGGTTGAGAACCACTCATCTAGGCCCTCATAGGGGCCCCTGTAGACTCCCCCAGGGGCACTGAGGAAGGATACACATGGGAACACTCACGGCCATTTCTTCACACGTAGCATGTATGACAACCCAGGGTATGGGCCTGCTGTCACAGCACCCCTCTGACCAGATGGGGACACTCTAGACCCCCTTCCTGGGCCCAAGGAAAGGGCATGAAGCTATCAGCTGTGACTGACAGGGAGGCTGGATGAGCACTGGCCTGTATGCCATCTTGGGTTCAAGGCTCAGTGCTCCATTTGAGGTCACCAAGATGCAGTATGGGCTAGAAGGAGGGACTTGGGAGCCCCATAGAAGCTCTGCGTGCAAGTGAGTGGGGTGACTTCAGATGGGCGGTTTCTGAAGGCTTCACAGCCTGATGGCTAGTATGGGGGAGGGACGAGTGGAAAGAGCCAGATGTGGCAACCAGGGTGGTGCAGAGCCCAGGAGGCTTCCCTCCACCTGGCCCTGGGATGCACACAGGGGATAGGTGTGTGGTGGTTTAGTATGAAGGAAAAACATTCCCTGGGAGGGAAGGCCAAGGCTTTTAGAGGCACTGCCCAAATGAGTACTTGGGGACATAATGGATCTCTGGGTTGGAATCCCTAAAACCTGGTCCCTCCTCCTGGCCCTTGTGTTCCCATCACAGGCCACAGATAAGTGCCTCCCCCAATACACACACTTTGGGGAATTTTCCAACACCTCATCTGGAGAAAAACAAGGAAAAAACAACAAATGTTGGTGGAAATTGTTCCATAGTGCCACTGACAGGGACCTCGCCCTGCGCCAGCCCTGCAGATGGCAGTGGGGGAAGCTGACAGGAGTGACTGTGATGATTCTAATCAAAGTCTAGAACCAGCCCCAAGAAGCCAAGTAACAGGCCTATTGGGTCCAAACCACACCTCCTGGCCTTTTCTTCTTAGCTCCTATGTCCCAAAATGTCATAGAAGAGCCTCCTGCTTGAGGGGTCTGCATTTCCAAATTAAACATGCCAATAGGAAACTTCTGGGTGATTTCGGAGTCCACTGGTTCAAGGCTGGTTCATGAATCTGACACTGAGATTTGTGTTACGAAGTTATGAGGTTTATACACATTTGCTGTGATGTCTGGGCAAGGTGTCCAAAAAGAAGAGTCTCTGTACCTTCCTCTATGTCTTGAACAAGGGAGACAGGGCCACTTTCTAGTTCTCTGATCTAGAGGGATCACAAGATGGACCAGGATCTGGAAGGCCCACGTGTGCTGAGGTTTCGTGAATGGCAAGTGGGATGCACATCAGCTCCGATTTCTGCTTCCCTCTGGTACAGCCCAGAACAAAGATGCAGCAGGTACAAGAACACTGCCTTTCTAAGACACACCCTGCTGAGGTCTGCCCACTCAGGATGCAAGTTAAGCGGTTTGATTTCTGCAGTCTCTTGGAAATTCGTAGTGCAGATGCCTTAGCACATGGGGGCAGGGGGCATCATGGATGGCCCCCTGGGGCACCCAGCACCTCTCCTCACTAGGAACAGATACACCTGTGCTCTGAGGCATCTGAGTACACCCTACTGCATGCAGGGACACTCCTAGCTGCCTCCTGTTCCTTTACTTATTCTGATGTGGAAATTGCATCCAACTTGTTAGACAACACAGAGCACAGCTTAGCTTATCTGAGATCTGTGTGCTACTCTTAATGCAGACTTACAAGAAAAAGAAGAACCGTTCTGCTAATCTGTAAATGCTACTTCCTAATAAACACACTTGCTTGAGGCAGAAAGGTTTGTTTTAAAAGAAATGCCAGAGGAGGAAGAGGTTTCCTTGAACAGCTACAAGCACAAATAACCCACTGATAGAAATACGGGGCTTGTAAATTAAGAGAGTTCCAGAGTGGCACAGACAGGGCTCCAAGGCTCCAAAGGGATAATCAAAAAGCAGCATGTGAGTGACATAAGTTCCCCTGGCAGCCAACCCGGACTGAGTTCCTTTTGCTCAGGTGATAACATATCCTGAACAGCACTCTTAGAATACCTGATCTGCAAGATTCCTGATGCCAGTCTGCTGGCCAGCTGGAGATCACTTAGCACTGACTCAGGGAGGTGGAAATACTCAAACTGGAGGAACCCCAGCTTTGGCCTCTTCTGAGTGAGCACAAACATTCAAGGTCTGGTGAACTTAGATACCACCGGCCCATCAGGCGAATCCCCAAATGCCATGAACCTGGAAAGATGTTCTGAGTCCCCAGAGAAGGGATGGGTAAGACTATGGTATGATTAAGTAGACAAACAAAAACAACAAAGTGTCCTGCCTTTGCTTAACCCATCCCATCAGAGTAAGCCAAACTGCACTACCTGATAAATTCCTCTGGAAAAACCAGGGCGTTTACAGTAGAAAAGGTGATTTTAAACAGAAGACCAGTGGAGATATATACTAGCCTGGGCACAAATGATTCCCACCTGAAGATGAGGGTGATGAATGATGGAGGGTGGTGGTGTGGGAGGTGGTGTGTGTTTTAAAATCAGAGTTAACAACTGTCCTGAGCAACCAGAAATGTGAAGCCAAACAATAGCTTAAGGCCTTGGATATTTAAAAAAAAAAAAAAAAAAAAAGTTTCTAAAAAATGAGCCCTTTAGGGGTGGGGGTTAGGGTCACAGGAAATAGAACCATTCATTTCAGAAAGAGAACAGTCATTTCTTGAAGCAAACTTCACTCACCTAACTTTTCCCTACCCAAGACAGAGTACCTGAGTCATGTGTGAATAGCTCTTTTTTTTCAACAGCATTTAATATTTTTCCACCAGAAAATAAACGGCATGCTATTTAAGAAACTCTAGATAAAGTGGGTTTTGTTTCTGGTTTTTATTAACAATGTCACCATTTTGTACCCATCCATAGTGTGCACAAACTGTCAACAAAATTGAACTAACTGTGGTTATAAAATATTTACAGGTCAATAAGAGCCAGCAACGTGGTAGGGTCTTGGGCAATTTTAAATAAGCCACAGGATAGCTGTGCACAGTGGATGTCACCAAGATGGCTTGGAAACAAATCGGATGTTTTTGTTCATTGATAAGGCAGGGCTTATTTTAAAATGGATAGCCAACTACAAATAATACATCTTACATTTAATGAGAAAACTAGATATTTAACACATTTGAGGGTGGAAAATCATGTTTTGTGAAACTGATTTCTGAGAAAACAACATCTGCAGTTCTTAGAGAACAAGAGTTTTGTATACCAAGGAGGGTGCTGAAGGACTCCCTCAAGGGACAGCATTTGACAATTGGGAATATTTTTATCACAGAGGAAACAAAGCCAGATTTTCAGAATCCCAGAACCAGCTTCTGAAAAGGCACTTAACTTTGCTAAGTGTCTTTTTTGAGCCCTTTTGTTTTGTTTCATTTTGGCAAAGGATAGGGTTCAGAGTGGTTGTTCTAGATTGGATTTCTTTATTCCTTGCAGCTGGTAATTGAAAGAAAAGTAAAAAGAAAAAAAATCAAATTGTTTTTCCTTTGTGTTCCATGCAAGGCCTTCAATCTGTACTTGCTGCACAAAACATATCTGGCCAGAACCACCAGGACTTTGTGCATAAAGACCTTTCTGGGGATGACAGAATCCTAACCTAACGTTTGCAATATTGTTTTCATACTTCAAAAGTGTCTGACATTTTGGCTTCCAAAAATCACTGAAGGCAATAGCTTCATGTGACAGAAATAATAACGTTCTACCACCCTGCGGGAAGAAAATCATATGCCCTTACCATACATAGAATATACAGACCATAGCTCTTTTTTTTATTAAGAAACTTTTTCTGACAGAAGCGGCAGTACCGAATAAATAACACAAATGACAGACAGCATGAGGTGCCGAGGACGAATAAGTTGGGAGGTTTGTCAAGTGAAGGAGACAAAAAATAAAATAAAATAAATAACCCCAGAGGAGCTACAAGCGCAGGGTGGGAGGGGATGCCGCGGGTGCGGACGACTCAACTTACAGAGGTGAAGTCTGCAAAGCCCGAGGAAGAGGCCTTAGAAGGCTTAGCTGAAGAGAAGGGGACAAATGGATCTTTTCCACTAAATGGGTCCCCAAACCCCTTTTTATTTTGGAACGGGTCGCCGCTGTCAGCCCCGAGTGGCTGGAATGGATCAGGGGGTTCGGGAAAGTCTGCAGAACCAAGCTGGCTTACAGGTGTACTTTTACCTGGAAGGTTTAGGAGAAAAACAAAAGGAGAAAGAAAGAAATATAAGTGACTCACCACTGAATAGAGCAGGGTAAAATGAGTGGGTCAAGCCCAGCTGACTTCTCTGGAAACCCTTTTGCCTTTCTGGGGAGAGCTAGGAATTCAGCTAATAGGATGGACCCTGGGAAATGCCAGTTTTATTCAGCTTTATCCCAGGGACTTAACAGGTTGTGAATGACAAAATAAAAACACTTTGGATGACATAGACACACAAACCCATACACATACACCAGCCAAAACATGAGAGTTGTCCTTAAAGAGTTTACAGGCGGGCGCATTTCAACGTGATTCACTTGAGTGTGACAAGATACTTACTACCACACTGTGTTAAAATCACAGCTGAGCAGAAAAATACACTGTAAGCTTCTAAAAGTTAAAAAAGGGCTGGGGAGTTACTTGCCATGAAAGGGGATTAGTTTCACAATGTGGTAGAGTTATTAGGCATGTTAGGTAGGAGGGTCTGCAGGCGGTTCACCAGACAAACGCATTCTGCTGCCCTGTTTAAATTCTTTTCGGCTCCCGGGGCTGTCCCTTTGGTGTTGGTGGCTCAAAGGAGCAGGGTTTGTTTGGGCCCTTCTGGATTTTTGCCGAGCAGGTGACTCCAGGATGCCTGGGTCCTACAGCAAGGCACATCTCAATTTAGAACTGGAGGGAAATAAGGCTGTGAGACCATGGGGGGTGCGGCCTAGGAGCAGGTGGCTTCTCCCAGCCTTTCAAGATTTGCCTAGTGAAGGGAGGCCCCCTGCTAGAAAAGCCTCTTGGAATCTGCCATTTTGCAGCCCAGCACAGCTGACCTGATGCTCTTGCCTGACACCGCTTTGTCTACCCAACAGGTGGTCAGAGCAAGACAGACATTCAATCTGATCTGAGCATCACCCTAGGCCAGAGGCTTGACGACACTTGATATGATTCCAATTTGCTAACTGAACTGCCTATGGTGACTCTTTAAGGTTCAAGGCTAATGTTCAAAAAGAAAGTAAGAACTCCATGGTTACCCTGGACCTCTGGCTGGTCCTGGCAGCATTCAGCCATGGAATGCCCACCTTCTTCACTGGCCTCAGTCCCTCTGCACACCCAGATCTAAAGCCATTCTCTGTACTTCTCCAGCAAGTCAACCAGCCCAGGCCACAATTCTCAAGGCCCAAAGGACTACAGGGCCACAGCCTGCATCTGCCACCTGTAGCTCTGGGGCTTTGGCAAAGGCAAGCGCCTTCCTCCCACTGGCTTCGTTTTCCTTATCTGCAAAGTGGAAATGAAGAGCAGGGGCTCAGAGAAGGTGAGCTGCACCAGCATGCACATCAGGCACTTGTATGGTGGGGGGCCATCAGGCCTGCAGCCCCTCTTCTGGAAACTGAACTTTACTTGTCTCTCAATTGGGGCCAACTGGAACCAGGTGACATAACATAGAACTGCTGGACCCCAGTCTGCTCTAAGCCTTAGGGATAGAGCCATGAGCATCAAGGACACAGGTGATCAAGGAAGCAACAGGAATGAGTTCGGGCAGGATTACCCACTCCTGTGAGAGTCCTGAGTCTCACCTAGATGGTGTTGGGACATTGGCGGTGGTGCCAGGGGTATGGCCACACGTGGGTGCATTAGTCACTGGAATGAGAGGACCTGGCCTGCTCACTGCCCAGCACAGCCACTGCCCATTTCTTTTTGTGCATTCAAGGAAACATGAACAGTCTTCCTTTTCACATTGTGCACAGGACATGGAGCCACCAGCGTGGGCAGCCCACCCCTGTAGCCAGCACCCTGGCTGTCAGAGCAGAGTAGCCCAAAAGGGGTCTGCCTGGGTTGCTGCAGAGTTCCTGGCCAACCTCTAGCCACCAACGAACATGAGAAACCTTTCCAGATTTCCAATGCCACAAGCAGCACCCCGCTGTGGGTCCAGCTATGCAGATTTTCCCTCTTTCTTTCTTTCTTTTTTTTTTGGTAGAGACAGAGACTCACTTTATTGTCGTCAATAAAGTGCTGTGGCATCACACAGCTCACAGCAACCTCTAACTCCTGGGCTTAGGCGATTCTCTTGCCTCAGCCTCCCAAGTAGCTGGAACTACAGGCACCCGCCACAACACCCAGCTGTTTTTTTGTTGCAGTTTGGTCAAGGCTGGGTTTGAACCCACCACCCCTGGTATATGAGGCCGGCATCCTCCCCACTGAGCCACAGACACCGCCCCATCTATGCAGATTTTCTGGAAGTGACACTGCAGGGTTGGAGGGCATGCCCATTATGGCCTGCCATCTCAATTATACTGCCCTGTGGCTTCAAATCAACTCAGTCAGCCACCAGCCCAGCTAGTAAAGCAGCCCTGGAAGTAGAAGGAACTCACACAGACAGCTCTGCCCAAACCCCAGGGTGAGCCACACGAGACCCTTCCCCACAAAGGCGGTGCCCAGCCCACCTTGTGGCAGGAATGTGGGCCTTGTTCTCCCTCTGACACCTGACTCCTCAGGGAAGTCCCACAGCCTGCTGTGTCTTGTCCCTTCTTATTCCCAAATGCCCCTCTTGCCTGCCTACTGCTCCGTGCCATCTGCCCTACCCCTTCTTCCTCCCTTGACATTCCTGGGTCTCCTGGCCACAGCCCCCCTAGCCTATCCTGCTGGCCTTTAAGAACTGCCCCCATTACTCTCCATCCCCAGCAGCTGGCACACTCTTGCTTCCTGGGATGAGCCCTGGGCAAGCCACTCCTCCCTTTGGAGGGGGCAAGCAGCTCTGTGGAGGGACCTGCAGACCCCATCCTCTCTCTGGGAGCAATAGGAGCTCCACCACCCTGGGCCAGAGGGGGCCAGGTGTACTACCTCCAGCTCTCCCATCCCTAGAAACCATCTCTCCCCACCTTGACTGCCTCCCCTCAGCCAAACCCACCAGCACAGTGACTTTTTCCTCTCACTGCTCAGCCCTCCCCAGGCCTCTCCACTCGGGTAACCCCCCTTTCCTCCACACTGGTACCTTTCTGCCTCTGCCTGGCTCTGGTCCTTCCTTTCAGCATCACCTGGGAGCAGCCTTAAGGCTGGCTAGTGTGGCTAACTCCCAGTCTACGGTCTCCGCAGCCCTTGTCACACAGCTTTGTTGTCACATCACTTAGCCGTGTAGTTTTTCTCTTTCTTGGACAGCTCCATGTGGCTGGGAGTCCTGCTATCAACCCTGTGTCTCCCCTGCCCTCTACTGAATGAAGCCCCCCCCCAAAAAAAACCACGTACTTCCACTCCAGTCCTACCTCAGGCTGACACGTCCCTGTGAATTGGAAAGGCTCTCATAACCGGCAGCACCAACCTCATCTCCCAACAGCCTTCCCCAGGGTCTGGGCACACATCTCTCCCCCAGTAGCCCTAGGGTTTCTTTCCTGGCTCTGCCCAGAAGGTACCCCCAACTCAAACACCACTATGGGCTGGCACCTTCTTGAGGACCCTCTCCTCCTCAACACCTGTGCTCAGCTCTGCAGGCTCACCATGGGGTATGGCGGATGTGGCCCTGGAAGATAGTGAGAGGCATAGCAGCCACCTCGTTGGCCCTGCAAGGCCACTCTTAGTCTCAATATCCTAATCCAAGAAAAGGGCTGAACTATGCCATTACCTTCCCCAAATTCCTATGTTGACGTCCTAACATCCACTAACTCAGGATACGACTATATTTGGAGATAGGATCTTTAAGGGAGCAATTATACAAAAAACAGGTGATTGGGGTGGGCCCTGACCCAATGACTCCTCAAAGGAGAGGAGCTCAGGATGCAGACACATACAGAGATGACCACAGGAAGCCTGAGCAAGCCAAGGAAAGAGGCCTCAGGAGAACCCATCTGCTGACACCTTGATCTTGGAGTTGTGAACATCAATGTTTGCTGTTTAAGCCGAGTAGCTGCCCCAGCAGAATCATGCTGGAGTGGGGAGGGGGCATGGCTAACTGTGAACAGGTGTATGTGAGGAGACACCAAGGCCACCGGCAGTGTTATCCTGGCGGACAGTGTCTTGCCCACGGGTTTTCATGAGGAAGAGACGTTGGCCACAGACAGTCTCTTGCACCCCTCTCTGCCTCTGCATAGCCTCTCCCTTCACCTAGAAGCCCCCCTCTCCCAGGTGCTGACACAGCTCTGTCCAAGTCCCCTGGCACTGGCCTCTAGCATGCCCAAGGGTCAGGTCTATGAGTGCCCTATGTCCTTGGTGCTGGCCAGCCCAGGGCTTGGCAAACAATGGGCTTTGTTTGGGCAGGTCCTCAAGAGCCAGGTGCTGCCCATATGGAATCCATGGGTCCTAAGGGACCCAGGGCCCTCTGGGGAAGCACCTCTGGGAAACCAGAAGGGAATAAAGGCACCAAGGCTTCCAGGATTGTAGAAAAGAACTAAATTAACCTGGATGGCAAATTCTAGCAAAGTAAACAGTATGCATTTGCAAGGGACAGGCTGACGTGGGGTGGACCAGTGACTGTCTGGGCAGTGGGGTAAGAGGAGGCTGACCCCAGCTAGGCCCCCAAGAGCAACCACCACCATGCTGAAGGTTCAAATAAATTCGTCATTTCTGAATTGTTTTTCTTCTTTTCAGAGAGTATCTTTCTCCCTTGGTTGGGAGTGGTGGTTTAAGAATCCAACCTGCTACAATTTTGAGCTGAGGTTTCTGACGAGCAAAGAGATTACTGAAGAGATGAAAAGCTTCGTTCACACCAAGAATTGCCTCTGCCTGGTTTTGCTCCGTTGCCGAAACCATTGTTATTTGAAATCATGACTATGTTAATATGAAACCAAGGCACATCAACTGCTTGCCTCTTGTTTTCAGAGGGGAAAAAACGGTTTTTTCTCGGGTGTCTGTATTTGAGCTTTGGTGTAGAGGCAATATTGCACCTGACATGGTCAAGATCGGCCAAGTTCCCTGTTCACCTTGCTAGTGACCAGGGACTTTATGAGAAGAAGCCCGGGCCATCCCTGCAGGAGTAATGCCCTTCGGCCAAACTTCCCACTTTTGCACACTGATTTATTTTTAGCAGCTGTATTTTAAAACATTCTGGGTCTAGTTCCTGCTTTTATGTAACCACTTCTGCTAACTCCTTAATCGTTTTTCCGATTTTCTGAGGTGCAGCTTATCTCGAATGTGACAAAGTGACTTCAATTTGCCTCCAGGCCCTGAAACCATCTCATGATAATGTGACCAAAGCCAGGGTATCATGCTTTTTCATGGCTCCAGGAAACATGAATAACGAGAAATCTTTACTGAGGTGTATTTCAGAGAAGGGGTCAGAAATCATTAAAAAAATCAGTATAAAAACTAACTTGGATGACGCAGGCCCACGGTTTGGTACCATCGTTCCTAGACATCTGTGCCAGGAACTACCTGACCCCCACAGCATAGAAGGCAAAGAATAAAGATAAATGAAGTTCTAGACCCCTGAGGTTGCTCACTCAACACCCATGGTGAGTCTCCACTAACAGGGGGTGTGAGGAATATAAGATTGAAGAAAAAGCAAAATAGAACTTATTTTCAAACCACAGCAGTTTCAACAGTTACCCAAGCGGTGTACCGAAACCACACACAGGACTGACTTTAGCAAAAACAATAAGAACAGAATGGTTTACCACAGTGTGTGCTGTTAAAAAAAAAAAACTCAGTGGCCGGCTCCACCCTAGTAGAAATTTCTTTAATTCTCCTATTTCTCAAGCTTTTCAGGGCTGCGATGGAGGCATCGGGGAACAAAGCTCATGGTTCTCCCTTTTTTATGCTTTGCAGGAAAACCTTTGCCTGAAGGGTCCCCCAGAGCCAGAATGGGAAGAAAGGATAGAATACAAATACATCCCCTAGCCCTAAAAATGGTGAACACCTTGGAAAACCTGGAAAAAGGGAAACTCTCCTGGTTTAAGTTCTTAGGACTTAGGAAAAAAAGAGGTTTTAGGTAACGTACGGTCTTAATAAATCTGATTAATAATACTAAAAACACACAAGAATGTTGTGATCCGTGCACTGGATCCAACCAGACACTTGCTGAGGTCTATACATACAGTTTAGTGCTAAAACTGGAAAATGCAGCTCTGTAGATGAGAGAAAAACAAAGAAAATAAAACTAAACAAAAAAAACAAAAGGTCTGTGGTCGGGGCAGCTGCTCACCTCAGCTATTGTCCTATGCAACACAGGATGTTCACACAACTGCCATTCATCCCAACACAGAACGACCACACAACTGTCATTTGTCCTACACAACCCAGAACGGCCACACAACTGTCATTCATCTCACACAACCCAGAACGACCACACAACTGCCATTCATCTCACACAACACAGAACGATCACACAACTGCCATTCATCCTGCACAACACAGAACGGCCACACAACTGCCATTCATCCTGTACAACACAGAATCACACAACTGCCATTCATCTCACACAACCCAGAACAACCACACAACTGCCATTCGTCCCACACAACCCAGAACAATCACACAACTGCCATTCATCTCACACAACCCAGAACAACCACACAACTGCCATTCATCTCACACAACACAGAACGACCACACAACTGCCATTCATCCTGCACAACACAGATGTTCACACAACTGTCATTCATCTCACACAACACAGAACGACCACACAACTGCCATTCATCTCACACAACACAGAACGGCCACACAACTGCCATTCGTCCCACACAACACAGAACGGCCACACAACTGCCATTCATCCTGCACAACACAGATGTTCACACAACTGTCATTCATCCTACACAACATGGAACAACCACACAACTGCCAGGCTTCTGAGAGTCACATCACACAGGAGGGCTGATGCTGGGAGCGGGGACCACTTGGGCAAAGCTCCTCCAAGGCCACTGACATCTGCCCTTGCTCCTCCTTCTCCATACAACCAGCAAAAAAACCCACTTAGCTAGGAAGAGAGGGGAGGGAGAAAAAGAGAAACCACGTTGTCTGGAGCATAATTTTTTTAAATTCATAATCACTTATATTGGAAAAGAGGTCTTATATTGGAAAAGATCGCTTTTCCCCAATGCATTTCAACATCTGCCTCTGGCTCCCATCCAAGGGGGCTGAGAGGAGTTGAATTTTTAAAAAAAACACGTCAAGCACTTGCAAACTGGGAGTCCTGCAGACACCAGCCCCACGCTCACTGCAGCACATCAAAGCCATGCCAAGTAGCACAGCCCCAGGAGATAAAAATCTGAGGTCCCCGCGATCGCAGCGTTGAGATTTTCCACTAAAAATATTTACCAAATTTTAAGAAAATCTGCTTAATGCATTGAAGGGAACAGGATGAGGTTTGGTTCTGAATTGTTGAGAAAAGCTGAACAAATATTTACTATGATCCATCTACAGTTGATGTGTTTTCATCCTCTAGGAGGCGTTTGAGGGGGTCAGGGATTGGGGACCTTTCACTGAGCTAACCAGCCTGGGAGCCGTCATCTCAACCCACCGTTATAAAAAAAAGGAGAAAAGGGGGGGGAAAGGAGGTACACTTTTTGGGTCCTTAGAAGGCAAATATTTGAAGTGAGAACAATATTCTAGAGGTTACCACAAAAGGCTCTTTTATGACATTTACATGAAACCTGCCTGACTGGGGTTACTTTAGCTCTGCAGTAAAAAAGAGGTGTGAGTGTGAGTGCTCAGAGGGTGGGGTCCATGATTTGGAAATGAATCTACAAATCACAACAAAAATAATACAGCCTGCCAGGTGCCCTAGTTCTGCTTTCCTGGAAAAGACTGCATTTGTTCTTTGATGGCCCCTCTGTTGGTGGGGGAGCCCAGCTTTTTTGATCCTCCCTACAGAGAGCACCAACATTGCCAGAATGCCACCTCTGCAAAGGGTAAGGAGGTGCCATGCCCACATTTAACAAAATCTCCAAAGAACACCAGGTCTGGTGGCTGGTCAGGGGGTCGTGCACACATGCACTAGAGTGGAAGGGTGTGAAAGGGCCCCTGCAAAGGGGAAGAAGCAAAGGGTGAGGGAGCTCCCATGGTCGGGAGGGGCCGCAGGAAGAGTCAGGCCTGGGTGGGCGGCCCCACTCTTGCTCTGTTTTGGGCTAGGTCCCCCATCACCCATGTGCATGTGCCGTTCTGCAGATAGCAATGTCAGGGTGAGGGGCGCTGACTCAGTGCTTTGAGTGAGAGATGAAAGATGAGGGGCCATATTCATCCTGTCAGAAAAACTGTGACCAGGGAGGCTGTGCCTGGGGCTGCAGCCTCAGCCCCCTCACAGGTGGAGCCTTTATCCAGTGAGGGGCTGGGGAGTCCCGGAGGCAGGTATACTCGGGCTGCCTATCTGTCTACACCAACACTCAGATGTGGATGACTGGTGACCTCTCTGGGCCTGCACCCCACCCCACAGCCGGCCAGAGCCCTGGCTGGGTGAGCACTAGTTCCTCTGCTCTGGGACCCCAGGCCTGGGCAAATGTACTCCACTGAATATAAGATGTGAACCAATTCACACAACACCCACTCAATCCACCTTTTGGGTGCAGAGGGTGAGTGTATGCCGAGGTAGGCAAATGTTTCTATTTTTAAACTCTGGATTATGCAGAACAGACATCGCCCCAAACAACAATCTGCCTCCAGGCGGTTTAAATGCAAGAGGCTGACACCACTCCCTCTCCCCAGAACAGAACCCTTTCTGGGCTGGGAACCCTCTGAGCTCAGCGAGTCACACCCAGCCCTGGGAGAGAGGAAGCTCCAAAGTTCCCCTGACCATAGCAGTGCTGGGGGCACAGGATGAGAGTGGACAAAAAAGGGGGGCTCCAACAGGTGGGAAGCTTTAGGCTCCTCTGGAGCTCCCTCCCCCAAAATCCTGGCTGGCAGGCAACTGCCGGAATTTTCCAGGTCCCTTGAGACGGTGGAACCATTTGTCCTGTTCTAAAACTTCGAATGTACCCACTACATTATCTCTTTGAGATCATCGTGGGAACGGAATTAAAGTAGTTAAGTTCAAGGCTGAGGTGCTAACCGCACGGTTCAAATGGAGATGCCATTTTAAAATTGGATCTTGTGCAATAAACAAGGGGTTTCAGGACCAAAACGGGCAAATGATGGGAGAGATCACTGACCACCCTGGTTTCGACCTTGACGTGGCATCTCAGAGGAGCTGGTGTCATTTAGGAACTCAAAGCTTCCTCTGCCGTAACTGTGTCCTGTGTGTCAGCCCACTGGGATGATCAAAATGACAGTTATAGTAAGAACCCACAGCCACCCAGTGTGGACTCCACACACAAGTATAGGAGGGGACTCATTTGCTAGGAGAGAAAGGATTTTTCCCTTCTTTTTTGGAGAGAACCATGTGAATCAAACAGAATGCTTGTTAAATTGCATGCAATTTAAGTAAAAGTTGCTCAGGAGAATTGTGAGGAGGGGGCAAAAAGGCACTGTGATCATCATCATCACATGCACAGCACTGTTTAGGAGGTGAAAAGGTCATCAGCAGTAATAAAGTGATCATTAAATTGGAGACAGGTTAAAGGTGACTGGCTGGTTAGCGGTGGAGGCTCACAGGCTGGTGTCACCCAGGCACTGCAGGAACCGCAATGCAGGGCTGCGCTGGCAGGAAGTGGCAAGGGTGGGGCTGGTCGCAGGATCCCACTATCGCAGTCAGGCCTGAGGCCCAATCACTGACACCCACACAGCCGTTTCCTGCACTTAAAAAAAAAAATCTGTTTCTCTCTTTGCAAATCAACAACTTTTACCTAGAAACTCTTCAGCGGTGAGTTCTGACTGATCTCGATCTCCGGTCCGTTGCAGAAAATACACCATTGTTTACCTGGGGGAGGTGTGCACCAGGGCTAACTTTAACCTAACTTTAACTGACAGGTTTCGGCTGCCTGCAGGGTCTGTTTTGCATCAGCCTGGAAGAACCTGGCTTCTTTTGTCCCAAACAAACACCTGCTGGTTATTTGATACCTTGACAGACCTTTCTAGAAAAGACTTAGGGGCACAGAGAGAACGAGCTCCGTGCATCCCCAGCAGGTGACCCTCAATGCCCACAAGCGTATAGTTCCTGGCTTGGATCAAGGATAACTGAGAATCCAGGGTGCAGGACTGTGGGCTACCCAGGTGTAAGACGTGACCACAAATGTCCCTCGAGGAAACCTCTATGAGGCTCCCAGGTTGAGGAGTTTCTGCCTTGACTGGCCAGGTTGATACTTGTCCAAATGTAAATATGTGCTGCACATATCAAATGTCAACCTCAATTGAGCTTTAAACAATAAAAAAACAAAAAACAAAAAACAAGCAGCACCCACAGAATGTGAAAACTACAGCTTCTGGAACAGACTTAGCGCCAAAAATCCACATGTGACTCAGACCCAAACTTGCATTTGGTCCCGTACCAGTGACAACCCAGAAGGGATCTTCCAGCCATCTGTGAAGTTCAACTCACTGCATGCCGACCTTTTTTAACATTAGAGATTTCTGCTAAATTGCAATCTTGGCAATTCCCTGCAGGTATGCTTCTGACCCACAGCAGAAGGAGCCTGCATTCTGGTCCATTGGGGGCGGGGGGGGGGAAGGGGATGCAGGTCACATGCAGCACACCACTGCAAGGTTTTACCCACATACCTGCCTGCTGGCCCTGAGTCAGTCCCGTGTGTAGGTAGGGAGACTGACGCTTGGCCAGGCTAAGTCACTTGCCCAGGGCCCCACAGAGGTTGGTGGCAGGATCAGAATCCGAAGAGGGGACCTTTGTCCAATGTCCAGAAATCAGCTTATTCAAGCAGCCCCCTGCATTTAAGTGGGATGGGTGGCCCACAGGCCAGAGGGAAGTGGACTCAAGAGTCGCCTGCCCTGCCCTCTCACATCAGAGCCCTTTCCTGGCACAGAGAACCAGGATTCTAGAGCCCTCCAAGTCCTCTGGGATGGACAAACGCTGGGTGGGAATGTGGCAACATCAGATGGTTTCCAGGCAATACGGTGAGATTATGGAAGAGATCATTCCTTCATTGTGATTTCTGAGAACACAGGTATAATGCATTCTGTACAGTTTGTAAGAAATACCATTATCATTGGATAGTCTGTCTACTGGTCCTTGGATCAGTCTGTCTATCTCTACCAGGTCACAATTCAATCGCCAAGGCCACACAGGCTCCCACCTCAGCCTCCCCACTTATCCCTGGGGACCAGGGCTTCTCCTGCAAAGCCCCAGCATCCAGAAGCCCCTCATGTGTCCCAGCATGCCCAGGTGAAAGTGGCCCTCACCATGTGCTGGACAGAGGTCAGGAAAAGGCTGAGTCAGCATGAAGGGCAGAAAAGCACATTCTCTCATTTTCAAACTGCTGGACTTTGTTTTCTTTTAAAAAAAAAAAAAATCAGACATCAGCTTGGCCACTTCCACCTTAAGAAGCCAAGAAAACAAGAGATGTGTCCTGTGTTTCCCTGCTGAACTTTCTGAGCAGGATCTGGCCTGACACTCACCGGCTGATCTCTCTTGCTAACAGCCTCTCTCCCGAGCTGCTATGTGGCCAGAGAGCAGGAAGGGGATTGTGTAGGACTGGGCTCCAGTTCCCCTGACCAGAGATCCAGGGCAAGGGGACAGCTCCCTTTGCACCCCTCCAAAATGCCAAATACTACAAATACCACCCCCCAACATACCCCTTGTTAAAAGGTCAGCCACTAGCTCTCACATTGTGTGCAGCTGCTGGTATTTGGATTGTTAGACATTAGTATGGAATCGCAGCAGAAACAATGCTTGAAGCTCAAACAGTAGCCACTATATGGGCTGTACCTACCACCCAGCAGCATGTACAACGCAGAGTTTTTCTGTTCAGCCATTGCTTCTAGGTATAAGAATCAAATGAGAAGACGCTTAGGCCTCCACACAGATATCCTGTAGCTGCTCACAGATTAAAATGCTGCACACCCACCGACCATTTTCCAGAACACTCTAAACCTCACAGCTTGGCTCACAGTATTCCTGTCTCCAGGACTGGGTGAGGCTAGGCAGGAAGCAGGTCACCAGGTCTACACTTGGTCCTATAGCCACCTCATTGGGCACTCCACACGACCTCTCGCCTCCTTTCCTCTGCCTGTCCTGCCTCTCATGGTTCTTGCCAGGATCTGGTGAGGTAAGAGCTGAGCAAGTGCTTCTTAAGGGCCCATCAGTATGGATATAATTCTGCAGAGCACTGAGGGGTACCTGGCACCTTGCGAACCATTGCAGAATACAAGTGCAGTGACCTAAGCTATGAACAAAGGCAGCCTGGGAACCCCTGGGTCTGAAATCCTGAAATGGCTCTTTAAAAAGCCTGAACTCTGAAGCCAGGTCCAAGGAGGTACACCAAACCCTGGGTGCTGATCCTCCCTACAGAGAGCAACAAGTATTCTCTGCTTTCTAAACCCACAGTACAGAAGCCAAAATGGGGATAGCAGGCTTACAGAGGGAGACACAAGGGGAGGTGGTAGCTGAGGAAAAGTTTGATAGCAGACCCAGTTCGGGGTTCAAGTAAGTGAGGAGGAAGAGATGACAGTTTCCATGAAATACTCAAAATGAGGCTCGGCGCCTATAGCTCAACCGGCTAAGACTCCAGCCATGTACACCTAAGGTGGCGGGTTCGAATCCCCAGCCTGAACTCGCCAAACAACGACGGCTGCAACCAAAAAATAGCTGGGCGTTGTGGCGGGCGCCTGTGGTCCCAGCTACTTGGGAGGCGGAGGCAAGAGACTCGCTTGAGCCCAGGAGTTGGAGGTTGCTGTGAGCTGTAATGCCATGGCACTCTA
>CAUYTI010026004.1:0-17749 GCA_963575145.1 Galago senegalensis
AATGGTAACTATGTACATTAATGCACTTCTAGGGTACAGTGTGGGGTTTTCACACACAATCCGAAATACTTCCATCAAACTGGTCAACACAGCCTTCATGTCATTTTCTCAGTTATTGTTTTAAAACATTCACATTCTACTTGTCTTAAGACCCAGCATTTGGCCTATTTTGGTGAATAAGCCATATGTACTTAAAAACAATGTGTATTATATGCTCTTACGTATAGTATTCTGAAAAGACAAAGGCAGTCCAATTGGTTGGGTCAATGTTCTTCAGAGGCCCAGGTGGATAGAAAGTAGTTTTGACTTGCATTTCTCTAATGACTAATAACCCTGAGCCTCTTACCTTGCATATGTTGGCTATCTGCTTTTCTTCTTTGAAGAAATGTCTACTCAAGTTTTAGGCCCTATTTTGTTTTGTTTTATTTTATTTTATTTTATTTTATTTTATTTTTGAGGCAGAATCTCACTTTGTCACCCTCAATAGAATGGCATAGTGCCACAGCTCACAGCAACCTCAACTCTTGGGCTCAAGCACTTCTCCTGCTTCCGCCTCCCAAGTAGCTAGGACTCCAGGCATCCACCACAACACCCAGCTATTTTTTAGGGACGGGGGTCTCGCTGTAGCTCAGGCTGGTCTCGAACCTGTAAGCTCAGTCAATCTACCCATTTGGCCTCCCAGAATGTGAGGATTACAGGCCTGAGCCACCACGCCTGACCAGAGCCCATTTTTAATTGACTTTTTCTTGTTGAGTTGTAGAAGTTCTTTATTTTTTCAGATATATAATTTGTAAATATTGTCTTCTATTCTGTAGAATTTCTGTCCACTGTCTTGATAGTGTTCCTTGTGCCACAAACATTTTTCACTGCAATAGTCTAATTCATCTATTTTTTCTTCTTCTGTAGCTTATGAATTGATATCATACCACAAAATCCAAGGTCATGAACATTTACCCATATCTTTATTCTAAGAGTTTTAGGATATTTGAGGTATTTGATCCATTTGTAATTAAGTATTGTATACATTGTAGGGTAAGTGTCCAGCTTCATTGTTTTGCATGTAAATACACAGTTGTTACAGCCTCAGTTGTTGAAGGGAATGATTTTATTTTTCGAGATAGAGTCTCCCTTTGTTACCTCTGCTAGAGTAGAGTAGCATCATTACAGCTCACAACAACTTCAAACTCCTGGGTTCAGGTGATCTTCCTGTCCTTGCCTCACAAGAAGCTGAGACTAGAGGTGTGCACCAGTGTGCCAGGCTAATTTTTTCTATTTTTGGTAAGGATGAGATTCCACTGTTGCTCAGGCTGGTCGTGAACTTCTGAGCTCAAGTGATCCTCCCACCTCAGCCTCCCACAGTGCTAGGATTACAGGCATAAGCCACTGTGCCTGGCCAATTATTCTCTTTTATCCCTCAAAACTTTCATGTATTTTTTAATTAAATCATAGCTGTGTACTTTAATGCAATCATGGGGTACAGTGTGCTGATTTTATATACAATTTGAAATACTTTCATCAAACTTTTAAGATAACTTCATAGCATCCTCTTAGTTATTGTGTTAAGACGTTTGTATTCTACATTTATAAAGATTCACAAGGACCTTTCTATGATGAACCATAGGTGTGGTCCCACCAAACACCCTCCCTCCACTTGTCCTCCTTCTCCCCTCTCCTCCCTCTCCCCTTTCCCCATATTCTTGGGCTATAATTGGATTATAGCTTTCATATGAAAGCTATAAATTGGTTTCATAGTAGGGCTGAGTACATTGGATACTTTTTCTTCCATTCTTGAGATCCTTTGCTAAGAAGAATACGTTTCAGCTCCATCTATGTAAACATGAAGGAGGTAAAGTCTCCATCTTTCTTTAAGGCTTCCTAATATTAATTCCATAGTGTACTTATACCACAATTTATTGATTCATTCGTGGATTGATGGGCACTTGGGCTTCTTCCATGACTTGGCAATTATGAATCGGGCTACAATAAACATTATGGTACAAATATCTTTGTTGTAGTGTGATTTTTGGTCTTCTAGATATATACCTACTAGAGGAATTGTAGGATCCAATGGTGGTCTATTTTTAGTTCTCTAAGTGTTCTCCAAACATCTTCCCAAAAGGAACATATTAGTTTGCATTCCCACAAGTATTGTAGAAGTGTTCCCTTTTCTCCACATCCACACTAACATCTCGGGTTTTGGGATTTTGTGATGTGGGCTAAACTTACTGGAGTTAGATGATATCTCAAAGTAGTTTTGATTTGCATTTCTCTGCATTAAGGATCATGAGCATTTTTTCATATGTCTGTAGGCCATGCACCTGTCTTCTTCAGAGAATTTCTCTTCAAGTCCCTTACCCACATTGAGATGGGATCACTTGTTCTTTTCTTGATAATATGTTTGAGTTCTCTGTGGATTCTGGTTATTAAACCTTTGTCAGAGACATAACCTGTAAATATCTTCTCCCATTCTGAGGGCTGTCTGCTTGCTTTACTTACTGTGTTCTTGGCTGTTTAGAAGCTTTTTAGTTTGATCAGGTTCCAGTACTGTATTTTTGATGTTGCTTCAATTGCCCAGGGGTTGGGGGTCCTTCTCATAAGATTTTAGCCCAGGCCAATTTCTTCAAGTGTTTTCCCTATACTTTTTTCTAGTATTTATATAGTTTCGTGTCTTAAGTTTAAATCTTTAATCCAGTGACAGTCTAGCTTACTTAATCATGAAAGGTGTGGGTCCAGTTTCAGTCTTTTACAGGTCACCAGCCAGTTTGCCCAGCACCATTTGTTAAATAGGGAATCATTTCCCTTCTCAATGTTTTTAATTGGCTTGTCAAGGATCAGATAATGATAAGTAGCTGGGTTCATCTGTTGGCTCTCCATTCTGTTCCATACATCTACCTCTCTTTTTTAGTGCCAGTACCATGCTTTTTTGATCACTATCAATTTATAGTATAGTCTGAGGTCTGGTAGTGTGATTCCCCCTGCTTTGTTTTTATTCCTGAGTAATGTCTTGGCTATTCGAGGTTTTTTCTGATTCCATATAAAACAAAGTATTATTTTTTTTGAGGTCTTTAAAGTATGACAGTGGGGATTTAATAGTGATTTCATTAAAATTATATATTACTTTGGGTGGTATGGACATTTTAACATTGTTGATTCTTCCCAGCCATGCTCGTATTATGTTTTTCCATTTGTTAACATTTTCAGCTATTTCTTTTCTTAGAGTTTCATAGTTCTCTTTATAGAGATCTTTCACATCCTTTGTTAGGGAAACCCCCAAATATTTCATCTTCTTTGGCACTTTTGTGAACAGAATAGAGTCCTTGACTGTTTTTTCAGCTTGACTATTGCTGGTATATAAAAAGGCTGCCAATTTATGACTGTTGATTTTGTAGCCTGAGACACTGCTATATTCCTTGATCACTTCTAAGAGTTTTATACTAGAATCCTTGGTGTTTTCTAGGTATACAATCATATCATCTGCGAAGAGTGAACAATTGATCTCTTCTGACCCTATATAGATATGCTTGATCACCTTTTCTTTCCGAATTGTGATGGCTAAAACTTCCATTACGATGTTAAAAAGCAGTGGAGACAATGGGCACCCTTGCCTGGTTCCTGATCTAGTGGAAATGATTTCAATTGAACTCCATTCAATACAATATTGGCTGTAAATTGGCTGTAGATGGCCTCTATCAGCTTAAGAAATGTCCCTTCTATACCAATTTTCTTAAGTGTTCTGAAAATGAAAGGATGCTGGATATTATCAAAAGCTTTTTCTGCACCAATTGAAAGAATCATATAGTCTTTGTTTTTTAATTTGTTTATGTTATGTTCATAGATTTACATATGTAAATGTTGAACCAACCTTGGGACCCTGGGATAAAACCTACTTGGTCATGGTGTATAATTTGTTCGATGTGTTGCTGGATTCTGTTTGTTAGGATTATTTTGAATATTTTCACATCAATATTTATTAGTGATATTGGTCTATAATTTTCTTTTTGGGTCTTTTCCTGGTTCGTGGATCAAGGTGATGTGTGCTTCATAGAAGTGTTGGGTAGTATTCTGTCTTTTTCTATATTTTGGAAAAGATTGAATAATATAAGTACTAGTTCTTCTTTAAAGGTTTGGTAGAATTCTGACTTGAAGCCATCTGGTCTTGGGCTTTTCTTTTTGGAGAGATTTTGTATAGGTGATGCTACTTGATATAGGCCTATTCAACATTTCCACTTCCTTCTGGCTAAGTCTTGGAAGGTGGCATGCTTCCAAGTATTGGTCAATTTTGTCCACATTTTCATATTTCTGGGAATAAAGTTTCTTGTAATATTCATTCAGGATTTTTTGAATTTCTAAGGAGTCTGTTATTATTTCATCTTTGCCATTTTTGACTGATGAAATTAGAGATTTTACTCTTTTTTTCCTGGTTAGGTTGGCCAAAGGTTTATCTATTTTATTGACCTTTTCAAAAAACCAACTTTTTGATTTATTGATCTGTTGTATAATCCTTTTGTTTTCAATTTCATTTAATTCTTCTCTAATTTTGGTTATTTATTTTCTTCTGCTGGGTTTGGGATTGAAACGTTCTTCCTTTTCCAGTTGCTTGAGATATCCCATTAAGTTGTTAACTTCCTCTCTTTCCATTTTCTTGAGGAAGGCTTGCAGTGCTATAAATTTCCCTCTTAGGACCACATTTGTGGTATCCCAGAAGTTCTGATAATTCGTGTCTTCATTATCATTTTGTTCTAAAAATTTGGTAATTTCCTTCTTAATCTCGTCTCTGATCCACCTATCATTCAGCATAAGGTTATTTAGCTTCCATGTTTTTGTATAAGTCTGCAGATTCCTATTGTTACTGAGTTCAACTTTTATTCCATGATGGTCCTGGAAGATGCAAGGAATAATTTCTATTCTTTTAAATTTTCTGAGGTTAGACTTGTGACCTAAGATGTGAACAATTTTGGAGTATGTTCCATGAGCTGATGAGACATATGTGTATTCAGTTTTGTTAGAATGAAGTGTTCTGTAGATGTCTGTTAAATCCAAATTTTGGATGATCAAGTTTAAATCTAAAATTTCTTTGCTCAGCTTCTCACTGGAGGATCTATCCAATGGAGTGTTAAAATATGCCAAAGGAGTGTTAAAACCTCCAGCTATGATGGATTTGGGAGAAATCTAGGTGTTTATGCTGTTAGAGTGTCTCTAATAAATTGAGGTGCATTCTGGTTGGGTACATAAATATTAATTATTGAAATCTCATCTTATTATTACCCTTAACAAATATAAAGTGACCATCCGTAACCTTGCTTACTTTTGTTGGTTTAAAGCCTATTGTATCTATGAATAAAATTGCAACACCTGCTTTTTTCTGCTTTCCATTTGCCTGGAATATAGATGACCATCCCTTCACCATGAATCTATATTTATCTTTTAAGGTAAGATGAGATTCTTGTATGGAACAGATATCTGGCCTGAGTTTTTGTATCCAGTCAGCCAATCTATGCCTCTTTAGAGGACAATTTAAACTATTCATATTATTTGAGAATATTGAGAAGCCTGGTAAAATTTTTGGTATCAAGTTTTTCGAAAGTCCAGTGGACATTTTTAATCTTTCCACCACTGTGGAATTTGAAATTTAATCAAAGGTTTCTGAGTGCATTTACTTTTGTGGTGGAGGATTGCAATGATCATTATGGAAGATAGTTCTGAGAATATCCTGGAGAGCTGGTTTAGTTATTGCAAATTTCTTCAACATGTGAATGTTGTTAAAGTATTTAATTTCTCCATCATAGATGAAACTCAGTTTAGCTGGATACAGGATCCTGGGTTGAAAGTTATTTTGTTTTAGGAGATTAAAAGTTGATGACCATCCTCTTCTAGCCTGAAAGCTTTCAGCCGAGAGATCTGCAGTCATCCTAATACTCTTCCCCTTGTAGGTAATTTTTTTTTTACATCTGACTGCTTTCAGAATTTTCTCTTTCATCTTAACTTTGGTGAAGTTAATTATGATGTGTCTGGGGGATGTCTTGTTTGGGTTTAGTCATGCTGGGATTCTGAAACTGTCTGCTATCTGAATTTGAGTCTCTTGACATGTTTGGAAAATTCACTATCATAATTTCATGAAGAAGAGCTTCTGCGCTTTGTGAAGCAACTTTGTCACCTTCAGGGATTCCTATAAGGTGAACATTAGTTTTCTTCAAATTATCCCAGAGCTCTCTGAGGGAATGATCTGGTTTTGCTCTCCATTTGTCTTCTTCTTTGAGTGCTTGGAGCATTCAAAAGCTTTGTCTTCAATATCAGAAATCCTTTCTTCTGCTTGTTCCATTCTGTTACTAAAGGAGTCTACTGTATTTCTCTGATCATTGAGGGTTGCAATTTCTTGTCTCAATGTGTCAAAATCTTCGGTGATTTTATCTTTGAATGCATTGAATTTTTGAGAGAACTTTTGAATTGCTCCTTGAATTTCTAATTGCAACTTTTCCCCTATTCTAGTAATCTTATTTGCGATCCAAATTCTGAATTCGATTTCTGACATCTCAGCCATCTGTTTATGAATGGGATCTTCAGTTGTGTCTGTCATATCCTTCCTTAGGGGGGTTAATCTCTGGTTATTCGTGTTTCTAGAGTTTTTCCACTGATTCTACCCCATGCTTATTTTACACCATTTGGCTAGATGAGCAGATAAGGAGAAGTTGGGTTGGGCGCTCCAGGAGTCGTGGTTAAGTAGCTCTTTGCCCAAAAGCTGGAGCTGGTGTCTGTACCTTTTCTCCTAGAGCTTTGCCAAGGACCTGTACAGTGCTATGGCCTGAGAAACTGGGGGTCTGCCTGGTATGGTGGGGTTAAGTGGCTCTGTCTTGTTTTGAGCTACTCTCTGTTCTACCCTAGTAAATCAGTCACTCTGGGTGGATGTCTCAGCTGTGGAGAAATACTAGCAATTAAGTCACCCTGCCCCCCACAGGCAACAATTGGAAAAGGAAAATCAAACCTTCCCACAACCACACACCCAGGATACCACTTTGGACAGCCCTCAGGTGATTCACCCAGTTCAAGCGGTCCAAATCAGCACTGGTCTCAGGTGGAAGAGTTCAAAAGGTCTTTGGCAACTAGATAGCAGGGGTCTGCTGGCAGCTCACATATGACTCACTTCAGTGCTCCGTGAGGTCAGAAGGACCCACCCAGAAAATAAATTTGTCTGTGAAGGTTGATGCCTCCTTCCCCACCTTGCATCTCTGTCACACCCAGTCACTGGTAACCCCATAGGGCTGTGACCCAGTTCCCTCCAATGAGCAGATGCTCCAGGGGGTTATGATTGCTTGATTCACAGGGATATCCATGTCTCTTGAGCCAGGATGCCACTCTCTGCCACTATCTGGTAGGGGGAGGGGAGGCCTGACAACCTCGGGTGCTTAATAGAGGCTGGAGTGGTTCACTCAGTTCCAGCCCTGGCCCTGATTGATGTTGTTGGCAGAACGGGACAGAACAACTTTGCAGAATTTGTTTCTGTCCCTGCTAACAACTTTGCAGAATTTGTTTCTGATTCCCCTGTGGATCAGACCTGGTCTCAGCTGCAGTTTGTGTTGGGGTGTGCGTGGTTAGAGCTCACACTCACCTATCAGTTCTAACCTCTGCTGCCCACCGTTGTCTCAGCTATGATCCCCTGAGGGCCAGATGCGTCTTAGGCTCAGTAAAGCAGTTCTCTGGCTCAGCTCCACCCTGGGAGTCTGCCATTTTCTGTGCACATACTCTAGTCCCTGCAGTCCACCCAGGCTGCTAATACCTCAGGCCTACCCTTTACTCACAGGGTCTGTGCTTCCATCCCAGATCCATTATGCCAGTGGCTGCCACTGGAGAAGATGCCCAGCTTCCTCTGGTTGCCCAGAGAGATAGGGCATGTCTGTTCAGAATAGCCCCAGAGGTGTGAGCCCTATTGTTCCTGACGCTGCAGCTGCTGTTCTTCACCTCAGGGCATCACCACTTCTATATGGTTCCCTCTCAGGTGACCGTCCTCTCCTTACTCCCGTGCCACAGAATCAGCACAGACCAGCAACAGCCCTTGCCCTGTCCACACCTCTCAAAAAAATGCCCAAGAATCTTGACTCTATGGGGGACAGGCTTCCAGACCTTGGGGTAAGGGTGGAGGGGAGTGCTGGGAGTTCAGATATGCAGTTAGAGAATATATACAGTTTTATACAGTTTTATGCCTGGCAGGAGAGTGCCATGGCACCCTAGTAGGGGAAGGAGGTCCAATTTTTATAGGGTCTCTCCTGTGGGATAGAATGGGAGGATGTTTGAATTCTGCTCACTTGTTTATATGGAGTATAGTGCCGGCCCTTCTCATGGGGAAGAGGACTCCCATCCACTTGGCAATGGACTTTGTACCTTTTGTTTGCATCCTTGGGGTTGCAGCTCACCTCAGCAGGGTTGATGCATTCTTTAACCTTCTCTCAACTCAGCTCCAAACCATCAGCTTCTGTCAGACGCTGGCTCCAGTCTTCCATCTTGCCTCCAATCAGTAAATTTTAAAACTATTAAGAGTATAAATGTCTTACCACAACAAATAAATGAGATGTTGGTTATGTTAACAAGTATGATGTAGTGAGGTGTTGGTTATGTTAACAAGTTTGATGTAAGCTTTCCACATTGTATATCAAATTAGCCCATTGTACCCCATAGATGCATTAAAGTACATAGTTATGATTTAATAAAAAAAATTTTTAAACATGTGGAATTATTAAACAAGCTAATTGACATCTCCATCACCTCAAATATTTTTGAGAACATTTGAAATCTGCTTTCTCAGTAATTTTGAAATATACATTATTATTAACTGTAGTCACCATGCTGTGCAATAGATCCCTCCCAAATTTATTTCTCCTGTCTAACTGAAACTTTGTACTCTTTGACCAACATCTTCCTATTCCCCTCATCTCTTGTCTGGTAACCACCACTCTCCTCTCTCTTTCTATGAATTTGGTTGTTTGAGAGCCCTTATGTGATGATTTCCCTTCTGTGCCTGGCTGAGTTGACTTAGCAAGATGTCCCCCAGGTTCATCTAATGTTTTCACAAATGACAGAATTTCATTCCTTTTTAATGTCTGGATAGTATTCTATTGTGTATATACACTACATTTTATCTATCCATTTATCTTTTGGTAATGAAGACACTGAAGTTGATTCTGTAACTCAACTGTTGTGAATAAAACTGCAATAAACATGTGAATACATATATTTCTTTGACATATTGATTTCAAATCTTCTGGGTATACACCTAGAAGTGGGATTGTTGCATCATATGGTAATTCTACTTTTAGTTTTTTTTTTTAATGGTTCCCATACACTTTTCCATAGTGTTTGTATTAATCCACCTTCCCACCCTGTTTGCTTCATTTTAAGTATATATTCCAAATACAAACTTTTCTCACTAATTCATTGTTGTCACCCTCATCTAAGTCACTATTATTTCTTTTCTGGAGTAACATACTACTCTCTTAAATTGTGCCACTGAATCCATCCTTAACCCCTTTATTCTCCAAATAGCAGTCAGAGTAATTATTTTAAAACTTAGGTCAGAACCTGTTATTTCTCTGTTCAAAGTCTTCTAATAAAAGCCCAATACTGAATGGAAAATTTAAAGTTCTCATTATAGCTTAATAAAACTATTTGTCCCAGCCTCACTCCCCTCTTCACTCTTTCTGCTTCAGTCATACTTGTCTTTTTGCGTGGAACCTAGTATGTTCTTTTCACAGATAATTACATGACTTACTCCCTCTTTTCTTTTGGTAGAGACAGAGTCTCACTTTATCACCCTCAGCAGAGTACTGTGGCATCACACAACTCACAGCAACCTCCAACTCCTGGGCCTAGGCAATTCTCTTGCCTCAGCCTCCTGACCAGCTGGGACCACAGGCACCCACCAGAATGCTGGGCTATTTTTTTGTTCCAGTTCGGCTGGGACTGGGTTCAAACCCACCACTCTCAGTATATGAGGCTGGCGCCCTACCCACTGAACCACAGGCCCCACCCTTACTCCCTCATTTTATTTAGATCACTGTTCAAACATTACTTCCTCTGAGAGGAGGTCCTTAATCTGTTTGTCACAAAAGGTAATGTCATGCCTTTCCATCCTCTTAACATCCTCAGTTTTCTTCTAAATGCTCAACATTTATTTCCTGTCTGTCTCCATGAGGATAAGGACTGATGCCAAACTGACTTTTTCCATTAATAATTGAAGCATCAAAGGAATAAATGTTCTAGGTCTTCAGGGTCAATAATATATGAGTTCTACTACTACCCCTGCCTTTGTAAATGTAAGCAAGTGACCTACCCTCTTACCTCTGGATGGTGTTACATCCATGTATATTAGGGTCATCTCAGATGTATTCTGTAAAATGAAAAGATAAAACTCTATCTTCCTGACTTCATCACTTAAAAAATCTAATGAATTATGGAAATAAGCTTTGAATAGTTTTCTTTCTTTGCATTTCTATATGTTAGTGAATAATTCATATTTCTTCTGTGAAATACTTGTTTATGCCTTTTCCCCATTCTTTTAAATTATTTATCTGTCTTTATGATGTTGGTATATAGATCTTTATTTGTCTAGAATGTCTTTTTCTAGCCCAAAATTTCAGGCAATTTTTTAATGTAAAATTCTAGCTTGGCCATTATTTTCTTTCAGCAATTTATAGAAGTCATGCCTTTGCTTTTTGCATCCCATTATTTCTATTGAGAAGTTAGCTGTCTGTCCTATTGCTGTTTCTTTAGTGGCAAAACATCTTTTCCTTTGACTACCTTTCAGTTTTTTTCTTTGCCTTTGGCTTTTATCAGTTTTATTACAATGTGCCTAAGTATGGTTTTCATTGTGTTTATCCTGCTTTGGGTTCACAGTGAATGTTTCTATATATGGTTTGATGTCTTTCATCGTTTTAAAAAATTCTTTGTTTTTTTTTTTGGGGGGGGGGGTTGTTTGTTTTTTGAGACAGAGTCTCACTCTTACCACCCAGGCTAGAATGCTATGGCATCAACCCAGTTCACAGCAACGTCAACGTCAAATTCCTGGATTCAGAGATCCTCCTTCCTCAGCCTCCCAAATAATAGCTGGATAATTTTTTCTATTGGTTGGCATTTTGGAAAATTCATAACCATTATCTCTTCAAATATTCTACCTCTTTCTCTTTTCTCTTATAAAATTCAAATTCAAATGTTAACCCTATTCACCATATTCTACATGTCTCTTAAACTCTTTTATGTATTTTCCACATTTTTCTCCATACCCCTGTATTGATATATCTACTCATCTATTATACAACTCACTAATGCTCTCTTTACTTGTATCTTATTTTCTGTTAAACCCATATACTCAGTTCTAAATCTTGGTTGTAGTGTCTTTTTTATTTCCAGAATTTTCATTTGATTCTTTTTTAAATAAAAATTTTTAATCTCAGTGAAGTTCTCCATTTTGTCATCTGTTCTCTTCAGGAATTAATCAATTATTTTAAAGTCAATGTGTTTCTTATGTCTGGGTAATTTTTTGGTTCATTTTTCTAGGCTCTATTTTTTATCAAATGGTGAATACTGTGAATGAAAAGTTATAGAAGCTCTATATTACATTCATTCAGAGAAGTACATAACCTCAACCTGAGGATCCAGGGAGGGCCCCAATTTGTGTGTGTACTTATGTGTAAGAGACAGAGTCTCACTCTGTTGCCCCAGACTAGAGTTCTATGGCATCATAGTTCACAACAACCTCAAACTCCTGGGCTCAAGCGATCCTCTTGCCTCACCCTCCTGAGTAGCTGGGACTACAGGTGTCTGCCACAATGTCCACCTAGTTTTTATATTTTTAGTAGAGATGGAGTCTCACTCTTGCTCAGGCTGGTCTTGAACTCTTGAATTCAAGCAATCCACCCACCTCAGCCTCACAGAGTTTTAAAATTACAGCCCTAAGCCTTGAAACCTAGACTGTTACTCCTTCTTAATGGACCCTGAACTCAAATTTTTGTCTACCCCAAACTGCCTATGATTCTATTCTGTTTCAATGGCTTTCTTATTGCCCTTTTGGCTTCAGTATTAATCAAATAAGTATATAAAAATCAGTAATCAAATAAGTATATAAAAACAGTAAAGGGCAAACCTATACTGTATCTGTACCCATTTCTCTGTAGGATCTTGGACCTTTCCTTGTTGCCCTGAAAAATCTGTATCTAATTTTTGTCTCCCCAGCTTCATATGGGATTGCTCAAAGTTCAGAAGTCTTCTCTGGCCCTTACAAGTCAACCCTATCCTCAAATTCCCAACACTTTGTCTCATGCCTAAATTCATGATGTGTCCCAAGGAGAAAGTAGCATGTGAAACATGGCCTCATTTAAAAGAGATTACCTTCTTTCCACAGTCCAGCCCTTCAAGTTCTGACAGGTTTGGCATTTTCTAATTTATTTCAAACAAACATTTCTTTTATACTCTATCCAGATTTTCTTGGTGTTCCTGGTGGAGCCAATGATTTGCTATAGGTGGTAGGCTTATAATAGCCAGAAACTTAATATATGTATATTGAATAATTGATTTTTTAAAATAAAAATATTTTTTAATTATCATGTATCATATATAATGTATCATGTATTTCAAGTATCATGTTTTTCCTCTAATAAAGTAATTTCCACTCCAATAAAGTAATTTCTTCAGGAACATAGGCTGACTAGATATAAAATCACCATATTTTTTGTGTAGACCACAAAAAAGTTCTTCATTGGCAGCAGTTTCCTTTCAATGGAAACCTCCTCTAAAAAGCTACCTTTTTAATGTTTTCTTCTTCAGAATAAAAACAAACCCAAAAGAATTCCACTTAGTGTACATATGTTGTGGGGCAGGTTGGGGAGTTGTGCAAGAAGTAAGAGATAATATCAGAAAGTTACATCACTTCTTCTCTCATCTATTGAAACAAAACTACTACTCCAAAACTTCTACTGAAAATCACACCTTATTTTCTCTGAAGAACTTATGTGGAGTTGATTTTTCTGTTCTTATTTTTCATTAACAGCCTCATTTCTTGTTTTTCTCAAAAGACAGCATTCAGTCTCCACCTGAGAGTAATGCCTCAGTTTTCATACAAGCACTCTGGCTTGTGTGTTTTGTCAGTTTTCAAACTGCTTAGGCCTTTTCAAAATATATCAATATTCAGTTCCTTTTAAAGTTGGGAATGATGTGGCCAGCACACCTCATACCTGCTTTTTCTAGGCTTCCTGAACCTGAAAATTTAGGGTAAAAATGGTGGCTGTGAGGGTTGTGTCAGCACAGGATAAGAGAACAGCCTCTGCCCCCTTCCAGTGCTCTCAGAGCAGGGACCCTTTCACTGCCCTTGGAGTGTGGGGACCCTTCCACTGCCCTCAGAGCATGGGGACCCTTCCACTGCCCTCAGAACACTTGGACCTTCATTAGTGTCACCCTGCAACTGTGGCTGAGCTCTCCTCACAGATTCTGAGAGAAAAGGTTCTCTTTAGGGTTTTTCTCTCAGAAACTGGTCCTTAGAGAATAGACAGAAACTATTCCACAGTATTTAGTTTTTTCACTCACTAATAATCTAATTTTATTGGCCTCTAAATTTTCCTTGGGTCACAGGTCAACAAGAAGGTAAAACAAGTCTCCCAGATGGGACCCCAACCGAGTATCTATCAAATCATGTGATCTATTCAATGATTTTTATACTGCCCCCTTTGTAGGCATCTCCTTACCATCTCATCCCGGGATGAGCTTCTATGACTTACTCCTGTCCCCCTCAGAGTTAAAACTCTAATAATTAAAACAGAAAACAACTGCTATCCAACTTGCTCCTCTCTTAACCAAAAACCAATGTTTGCGAACTCTGTCCTAGAACTGAGGAGCTTTGAAGGTCAATTAGCTCAGAAAGGTTGAATGATTTGCCCCAAACCCATAAGTCAGGCAACGTCCAGACCAGAAGCATCCCACCCTCAGGTGCGGTGTTCTTCCCCACTACACCCAATATTCACTAACTTATCAAAAAGAAGACACAGGAACCAGAGAAATTCAGCCACTCAGGAAAGCTTACTGTGCCCCACCATGGGCCAGACTTGGTGCTGCCTGCTGAGGACACAGGGTGAACCCAGGGGAGTTACATTGCAGACAAAGACTGATTTAGCAAAAGACTGCTGGAGCAGTAAGTGCTAGGAAAGAAACAAACAGGGATGATGCAATACACAGTGAAAGAACAGGGCCTCGCTGTCAAAAGACCATGGAAAGCCTCCACGGGGAAGTGGTATCTACACTGAGATATGAATGACAAGTTATGCAAGTATCTGGGGCAAGTTTTGCAGACAAAGGATGTCAAGCACACAGTCCTAAGGCAGGGAAGAGGACATGTCAGGGGACACAGCACCTGAAGGGAGAAGGGGTATCAAGACGGTGGGCAGAGGGGTCAAGAACATGCATCTCATAGGCCAGTGAAAAAGTTTGTGTGTTACTCCATGTAAGGGACACAAAGATTCCATCTTTCTTACATCCTGCTCCCTACATAACATGTACATGTGGCTGTGGTCAGAATTATTCTTCAGTTTTTATTAATAAAGACATTAGCAATGTACCAAAACACCGTTACTAGGTATTAGCATCCATCAGTGACAGAAATGCAATTATTTTTCCAAGCCAAAGCAATTGATTCTCTTGGCTAAGTTCAGGACCCTGTGAGCAGCTGTGATAAATGAGGATTAACCAGTTTCTCTGATGGACATCAGTGCAGCCCTGTGTTGATGCCTCTGTGGACCCCAACATACTGACGAGCACAGAGCAGAGCTGCCACATGGCTGAAACCAGTGGAGAACGGCAATGCTTCGGCCCCAGAGGCACTGAACTGTTGTGCTGTGAACAAGCTACCTTCTTGCATGGCCCTTGTCATAGTCCCTGCTTATTAACTTGGCTAATGAATGCAGCTTATACACCAATTGGATCCATCTGGGGGGCCTAGATCCCACACCACATAAGAAACGCCACATTGCATAGAGATGTGTCTAGGCCAACCTATGGCAGGCAGAGAGATTTGAGATGAGTCCAACACCAGCAGGGTGCTGGCCAAAAATAAACAAATAAATAATGTCAAATCAATGCAGAACAATGGCTCAGCCACAGCCCTCCACTATCTCCCTGCCCAGCACATTGCCTTTCAGCCCTGGAAGTTGTGCCCAGTCAATAATGACAAGAAGCATCAGGCCACCCTCAACTGTGTGTGAGAACAGGAAGTCTTACCCCACCTCGAGGGCCTTATGTTTTGGGTAAATATGTTCTGTATGTCAAGAGTTCGTACTGCCTTAGGCCTTCAGAAACATGACCAGATGGAGTCTCTGTACCCCAGTCATGATGCCCCATCCCAGAAGAACCTTTACTCATGGTAGTGTTAATCGGAGACATTTACACACACACACACACACACACACACACTATCAGAACTCTGTTTTTCCCATATACATGACAATTTTATACTGACCGTTAGAAAGGCATGAGCATGTTAAATGCAACAACACTCAGTTGGGACCAAGAAATGTCTGACTCTGTTCACTACTGTGCCTTTCTGCAGTGGTTCATTAGTTTCTGTGTCACAAGGGTGCTCATTGGGGCAGGAGCTTTGCCTGGAGTGCAGCACCAGTAGGGAACTGACCAGTTTCCTGGGCTTGTGAGGCAGTGGGAGGAAGAGGAGCTGCATTTGATAAAATTCAGCATCCTTGTTTAATTAGAACATTGAGGAGTATAGGCATAGGTGGTACATGTCTTAGATTGATCAAAGCTATTTATGACAAACCCACAGCTAGTATTTTACTGAACAGAGTAAAACTGAAAGCTTTTTCTCTTAGAACTGGAACCAGACAAGGTTGTCCTCTGTCACAATTATTATTCAATATTGTGCTGGAAGTTTTAGCCAATACAATTAGACAAGATAAGAAAATAAAGAGTATCCAAATGGGAGCAGATGAGGTTAAACTCTCCCTTTTTGCTGATGATATGATCTTATACCTGGAGAACCCCAAAGATTCAACCACAAGACTCTTGGAAGTCATCAAAAAATACAGTAATGTTGTAGGATATAAAATCAATGTCCATATATTGCCTTTGTATATGCCAACAATAGCCAAAAGGAGAGGTTAATTAAGGATACACCTCCCTTCACCATAGTCCCAAAGAAAATGAAATACTTAGGAATATACCTTACAAAAGGGGTGAAGGACCTCTATAAAGAAAATTATGAAACCCTAAGAAAGGAAATAGCAGAGAACATCTATAAATGCAGGAACATACCATGTTCATGGCTTGGAAAAATCAACATTGTTAAAATGTCTATACTTCCTGGGATAATTTACCAATTCAATGCCATCCCTATTAAAATACCAAAATCTTACTTTCAAGATTTGGAAAAAATGATTCTGCATTTTGTATGGAATCAGAAAAAAAACCCATATAGCTAAGGCAGTCCTTAGTAATAAAAACAAAGCCAAGGGTATTACTTTACCAGATTTTAGGCTATACTACAAGGCCATAGTGGTCAAGACAATATGATACTGGCACAAAAATAGAGACACAGATATTTGGAATCAAATAGAAAACCTGCAAATGAAACCAACAACTTACAGCCACCTAATCTTCGATAAACCAAACAAGAGCATTCACTGGGGGAGAGACTCCCCATTTAACAAATGGTTCTGGGAGAACTGGATATCTACATGTAAAAGACTGAAACTGGACCCACACCTTTCTCCACTCACAAAAATTGATTCAAGATGGATAAAGGACTTAAATCTAAGGCATGAAATGATAAAAATCCTCAAAGAAAGAATTAGAAAAACACTGGAAGATATTGGCCTGGGGAAAGACTTTATGAGGAAGACTGCCACAGCAATAGCAACAACAGCAATACTAAACAAATGGGATCTTATGAAACTGAAAAGTTTCTGTACAGCAAAGGAGACAATAACCAAAGCAAATAGACAACTTACTCAATGGGAAAGGATATTTGCATATTTTGAATCTGACAAAAGTCTAATAACCAGGATCTACACAGAACTTCAATTAATCTACAAGAAAAAAACCAAAAACCCCATACATCAAGGGGGAGAGAGATGAATAGAATCTTCTCTAAAGCCAATAGGCAAATGGCTACTAACTATATGAAAAAATGCTCCTCATCTCTAATTATTGGAGAAATGCAAATTAAAACCACCTTGAGATATTGTCTAACCCCAGTGAGAATGGCCAATATCACAAAATCTCAAAATTACAGATGCTGACGTGGATGTGAAGAGAAAGGAACACTCTTGCACTGCTGGTGGTACTACAAACTAATACAACCTTTTTGGAAGGAAGTATGGAGAAACCATAAAGAACTCAACCTAGACCTCCCATTTGATCCTGCAATCCCACTATTGGGCATCTATCCAGAAGGAAAAAAAAACCTTTTACCATAAAGACACTTGTACTAGGCTGTTTATCGCAGCCCGATTTACAATCGCTAAAATGTGGAAACAGCCTAAATGTCCTTCAACCCAGGAATGGATTAGTAAGCTGTGGTATATGTACACTATGGAGTATTATTCAGCCATCAAAAAAATGAAGATTTTACAGCATTTGTAATAACCTGGATGGAGGTGGTATTCTCAAAAGCTGTGTCTGAGTAGGAATTAACTAGCACTGTCCCATGCCCCTCCCCACTGGCTCCTAGTAAAGGGGCAGATTTCATAGGGGATCTCCCAAAAAAGGAGAA
>CAUYTI010026008.1:0-14296 GCA_963575145.1 Galago senegalensis
TGGATGTCATTAAAGTATTTAATTTCTCCATCATAGATGAAACTCAGTTTAGCTGGATATAGGATCCTGGGTTGGAAGTTGTTTTGCTTTAGGAGATTAAAAGTTGTTGACCATCCTCTTCTGGCCTGAAAGATTTCAGCAAGAAGATCTGCAGTCATTCTAATACTCTTTCCTTTGTAGGTCATGTTTTTCTTGTGTCTAACTGCTTTTAGAATTTTTTTCTTTCATATTAACTTTAGTGAATTTACGTATGATGTGCCTCTTGGATACCTTGTTTGGGTTGAGTCATGCTGGGGTTCTGCAAATATCTGCTATCTGAAATTCTGGATCTCTTGTCATGTCTCAGAAATTCTCTTTCAAAATTTCATGAAGAAGAGCCTCTGTGTTTGGTGAGGCACCTTCATCACTTTAAGGGATTCCTATAAGGTGAATATTAGTTTTCTTCAAATTATCCCAGAGCTCTTTAAGGGAAAGATCAGTTTTTGTTTTCCTTTTTTTTCATCCTTGTGCTTTTGGGCTTGTTCAAAGGCTTTGTCTTCAATGTCAGATATCCTTTCTTCAGTTTGTTCCACTCTGTTACGAAGAGATTCCACCTGGTTTGTCAAATTTTTGAGGGCTGAGACCTCTTGTCTCAAAGTTTCAAAGTCTTTGATCATTTTATCTTTTAATTTTTACTTTTGAAGATGAATCTAGTGTTGATAAATTTTCCCTAGATTAAATGTAAACTGGAGAGATTATTCTCTCATAGGGAATTTTTTTTTTCTACAAACCCTATTAGTCAAGACTTAAGATTTTACACAACTATTACTCTTTGGTACCCTAAGTTCTTTTAGTCATTCTAAACTACCCACTAAGTGAATTATTGACTCAATTTAGGTTCTTTTATGCACACTAATATATCCAGATTATACACTCCACTCTTTCTGTTGGACTTTTCAATCTGGGCCTATATTCCATTCCCCATTGAGCCCAAAACCAGGGACAAGACTTCTCTAGACAACCTCTGCCCATCAGATAAACTGTCAGTCTCCTACAGAACCCACAACAAACAAATTTGTCCTAACTCATTCATTCCTCCTCCCCCAAGGGACCATGATAAATTTCCTCTTTTGTGTTTTCCTGTATTATATCAGCTTACTAACCCTTCCACATAATTTTGCTCTCAGTACTGTACCTAACAAAATGTCTTCTTTCTTTCTTTCTTTCTTTCTTTCTTTCTTTCTTTCTTTCTTTCTTTCATTATTTTTCATGGGACAAAACCTCAGTCTTTTCCCCATGCTATATTGTTCATGACCTCAGGCTTTCACACAATGACATCCTACTCTTAGTTTGAAGTGATCCTCCTGTGTAAGACTCTGGATTATCTGGAACTATAGGAAATGGATATAATACTTGACTACCCATTTTGTTTGAGTAGAAACTCAGTGGGTGATCAGGGCAAAGGTTGTCTTTCTGTTGCTCACTCTTGTCTCTAACATGGGAGCTCAGGAGATCTACCCAATTTGCCTATTCAGATAATTGAAATTTTGTAGTCATGGTTGGGATAAGTCATTAAGTTACGCTTAAAAAATATGTTTATCATGCACTTGATGGATTGTTCAATTCTCAGGAGTCAGTGAGACATAAGGAGTATGTTAGGAGTGTTTTACATATTCATGGTAGGAGATCACCACAACTAATCCTTGATCTCTTTTATCCTTATCAGATTTCAGTAATTATAGTGGCTTATACCTGTGATCCAACATAACACTGAACATGGATTGTGTCCAAGAAGCCAAAATTTTATGCACACCTAGTCTGGAATTCAGGATTCTCTGAAATTTCAAGATAGACTAATATTTATCATGATGATCATAAATAATTTCAGGTATGAAGTACATTACTGGACAAAGTTTCTTAATAGACTTTGACAGGGAACCTTCAGTGAGATATCTACTGTACAAATAAAGCATATTCTACAAAAAGTAGAAAACAATGGGCAAAGGCAAGAAGTCACACTGAAGCCAGTGTTCCACAGGAGCTCCCATTCAGAAGGAGATTTAAAAGACAGAAGTTAAGAAAGTAAGCCATTGGTTTGGAGCTGAGCTGAGAAAGAAGGTTGAGGAATGCACATCAACCCTGCTCAGGTGAGCTGCAATCCCAATGATACAAACAAAAGTTACAAAATCCATCACTAAGCAAAAAGGAGTCCCCTACCCCATGAGAAGTGCTGGCAGTATTTCACATACAAACAAGCAAGCAGAGTTGAAACATCCTCCTATTTTATCCCATGGGAGAAACCCTATAAAACCTGGACTTCCGGCTTGGCGCCTGTGGCTTATGCAGGTAAGGCGCCAGCCACATACACCTAAGATGGTGGGTTTGAATCCAGCCTGGACCCACCAAACAACAATAATGGCTGCAACCAAAAAATAGCCAGGCATTGTGGCAGGCACCTGTGGTCCCAGCTACTTGGGAGACTGAGGCAGGAGACTCACTTGAGCCCAGGAGTTGGAGGTTGCTGTGAGAAGTGAAGCCATGGCACTCTACCCAGGGGTTCATCTTGAGGCTCTGTCTCAAAACAAAAAAACAAACTAAAAAACCTGGACTTCCTACCTCCACTAGAGTGCCATGGAGCTCTCCTGCCAGGCATAAAAATGTATAAGACTGTATATATTCTCTATCTGGAATTATGGACTCCAAGAACTTTCCCCCACTCTCACTGTGAGGTCTGGAAGCTTGCCGACTATAGATTCTATATTCTTGGGCATTTTCTTGAGAGATGTGGACAGTGCAAGGAGTATTGCTGGTCTGTGCTGATTCTGCAGCATGGGACTCAGCAGAGGGCAGTCAACTCAGAGAGAACCATTCAGGAGTGGTGCCCCAAAGTGTAGAGCAGAATTTTCAGCTGTGGTAACAATAGGCTTCACACCCCTGAGGCTCTTCTGTATAAATACACCATATCTTTCTGGGAAACAGGAGAAAGCTGAGCATCTTCTATGGAAGCCACTTCCTGAAAGGGTCTGGGACAGAAGCCCAGGCCCCATGAGTAAAGAGTAGTAGGCAGAGCGTTAGGACTAGAACATGCATGTGAATAGCCGGCAGAATGGTGCTGAAACAAAGGACTGCTTTATTGATACTAAGACACACTGAGTCTTAGGGGATCATAGTTGAGACAAAGGAGGGCAGGCAGAGGCAAGTTCTGACAGATTACTGTGAGGAATAACTGTGCCCGCCCCAACACAAACTTCAGCATAGATTGCATCTGATCCACAGGGCAAATATAGCTGGACAGAAACAAATTCTGTGAAGTTATTCTATCCTTTTCTGCCAGCAACATCAATCAGTGGCAGGGCTGGAAGTGAGTAAACCACCCAAGCCTCCATTAAACACCTGAGTTTGTCAAGCCTCACCTCCCCCTGCTGGATACTGCAGAGAGTGGCAGCCAGGCTCTGAAGACATACATCCCTGTGTGACTCAGGAAGGTGTAACGCTGGAGCATCTGCTCATTGGAAGGAACTGGGTCACAGCCCTGTGGCATTATCAGTGACTGAGTGTGACAGAGATCCAAGATGGGGAAGGACGCTTCAACTTTCCCAGGCTAATTTATTTGCTGGATAAATACATCTGACCTCACGGAGCACTGGAGCCGCTCGTAATTGAGCTGCCAGCTGACTCCTGCTATCAAGTTACTGAAGACGTTTTGAACTTTCCCAACTGAAACCAATGCAGAGGAGACAATTGATTTGGAACTCTTGAACTGCAACAATCACTTGAGGGATATCCAAAGTTGTACCCTGTGTTTGGGGTTGTGGGAAGGTTTGATTTTTCTTTTCCAATTAATTCCTGTGGGGGGCAGGGTAATTTCATTGCTAATATATATATTTCCACAGCTGAGACATCAACCCAGAGTAATTGATTCACTAGGGTAGGAAAGAGACCAGTTGAAGACCAGAAAGAGCAACTTAGTCCCACCACACCAAGCAAGGCCCCAGTTTCTCATGCCATAGCACTGTATAGGTCCTTGTAAAAACTCCAATGGAAAAGGTACAGACACTAGTTCTGACTTTTGGGCAAAGTGGTAGTTAAGCACTACAACTTGATGCCCCCAACTCAAATTTTGTTGTACCTGCTCTCTAGCCAAATGGTGTAAAAAAAGGACAGAATCAGCAGAAACACTCCAAGAACAAGAATAACCAGACTAGATCAACCCCCACAGGGAAGGATATTATATGCAACTGAAAAATCCATTCATAAACAGATAACTGAGATGTCAGAAATTGAATTCAGAATTGGAATGCAAATAAGATTAATAGAATAGAGGCAAAGTTGGAATTAGAAATTGAAGGAGAATTTTAAAATTTCTGTCCAACATTTTATGAATTCAAAAATAAAATCACCAAAGATTTTGACATATTGAGACAAGAATTTATAGCCCTTAAAACCTGAGAAATACAGTAGAATACTTCAGTAACAGAATTGAGTAAGCAGAAGAAAGGATTTCTGACATTGAGGACAAGCTTTTGAATGCTCCCATTCACTCAGAGGAAGAAAAATGGAGAGCCAAAACAAATCATGTTCTCTGAGAGCTCTCAGATTACTCCAAGAAAATGAATATACATGTCATGGGAATCCATGAAGGTGATAAAGTTGCTCCACAATCACAGCCATACTTTTTCATGAAATTATGTAAGAACTTTCCTGACATGCCAAGAGATTCTGAAATTCAGATAGCAGACAGTTTCAGAAAACCAGCATAACTCAACCTGAATAAGGCATCTCCCAAGCACATCATAATTACCTTAACTTCATTAAAGTTAATATGAAGAAGAAAATTCTGAAATCATCCAGACGTAAGATAACCATATCCTACAAGGGAAGAATATTGGAAACACTGCATATCTGTTTGCTGAAAAGTTTCAAGGGAGAAGAGGGTGGTCATTAAATTTTAATCTACAAAAATAATAATAATAATAACTTTCAACATAGAATCATGTACCCAGCCAAACTGAGTTTCATTTATGATGGAAAAAATAAATACTTTACAGATATTCACATGTTGAAGAAATGTGCCATAACTAATCCAGCTCTACAGTATATTCTCAGACTTATCCTCCATAATGACCAGTGAAATCCCATAGCACAAAGAAAATTGACTCAGAAACTTTTGTTCAAATTCTAATTTCCAAAGTGGTAAAAGGATTAAAAATGTCCACTGGAATTTTGAACAACTTGATACTCAAAATTTTACCAGGGTGATCAATATTCTCAATTAATCTGAATTGCTTAAATTGTCCTCTAAAGGGGTACAAGTTGGATGACTGAATAAAAAATGTGAGGCCCAGTACCTGTTGCATACAAGAATCTCATCTTACCTAAAAAGATCAATATATACTCAGAGTGATGGGAGTTCATATATATTCCAGGTAAATGTAAGGAAAGAAAAATTCAAGTGTGGCAATGTTATTTGCAGATACAATAGGATTTAATCCAACCAAAGTAAGCAAGGATAAGGATGGTAACTTCATATTTGTTAAGGCAAATACTCACTATGATGAGACCTCAATTATTAATATTTATACAGCCAAACACAATGTGTGTTAAATTATAAGAGACACTCTAACTGGCATGAGCAAATTGACTTCTTTCAGTTCCATCATAGTCGGAGATTTTAACAATCCTTTAGCAGTATTGGATAGATCCTCCAATAAGAAGATGAGCAAAGAAATTTTAGATTTAAACTTAAACATACAACATTTAGATTTAACAGACATCTACAGCACATTTTTTAATTAAACCATAGCTGTGTGCAAAAACGTTATCATGGGATACGGTGTGGTATTTTGATATATAGTTTGAGATATTTTCATCAAACTGGTTAAAATAGCCTTCATGTCATTTTCTTGGTTGTTATGTCAAGACATCTATATTCTACATTTAGAAAGATACATTAGTACCCTTGTAAGATAAACCATAGAGGTGATCCTTCTAATCACCCTTCCTCTACTCATTGACCCTCTTCCCTTAACTCTCCCTCTCCCCATATTCTTAGGCAATAATTAGGTTATAGCTTTAGAATTGGTTTCATAATAAGTTTGTGTACATTGGATACCTTTTTCTTTGAATCTTGAGATACATTGCTAAGAAGAACATTTTCCAGCTCCATCCATGTAGACATCAAGGATGTAAAGTCTCCATCTTCTTTAGCACTGCATAATATTCCATGGTGTACATATACCACAGTTTATTGATCCATTCTTGGGTCAATGGGCATATGGGAATCTTCCATTACCTAGCAATTATGAATTGGGTTGAAATAAAATTCTCATAATAATATATTTGTTGTAATCTGATTTTTGTTCTTTTGGATACCTAATAAAGGAATTGCACGATCAAATGGCAGGTCTATTTTTAGTTATATGAGTGTTCTCCATATGTCTTTTCAATAGGAACATATTAGTTTGCATTCCCACCAGCAGTGTAGAAATGTTCCCTTTTGTCCACATTCACGCCAACATCTCTGGTTTTGGAATTTTGTGAGATGGGTTAATCTTACTGGAGTTAGGTTGCATCTCAATGTAGTTTTGATTTGTAATTCTCTGATGATTAAGGATGATGAGCATTTTTTCAAGTGTTTGTAGGCCATGCACTTGTCCTCTCAAGAGAATTGATTCTGTTTATCAAACCCCTGTCAGAGACATAACCTGAAAATATCTTCTCCTATTCTGAGGGCTGTCTACTTGCTTTATTTACTGTGTTGTTGGCTGTGCAGAAGCCTTTTAGTTTAAACAGGTTCCAATAGTGTATTTTTGATGTTGCTTCAATAGCCCAGGGGATCCTCCTCATAAAATTTTGGCCCATGCCGATTTATTCGTGTTTTCCCTGTGCTTTCTTCTAGTATTTATATAGTATCATGTCTTAAGTTTATAACTTTAATCCAGGGAGAATTTATTTTAGTTAATGGTGAAAGGTGTGGGTCTAGTTTCAGTCTTCTACAGGTAGCCAAACAGTTCACCCAGCACCATTTTTAAATAGGGAATATTTTCCCCACTCAATGTTTGTCATTTCCTTCTCAAAGATCAAGTATTGGTAAGTAGCTGGATTCATATATTGGCTCTCTATTCTGCTGAATACATCTATTTTTGTGCCAGTACCATGCTGTTTTGATCACTGTCTAGTTATAGTATAATCTGAAGTGTCGTACTGTGATTCCTCCTCCTTTGTTTTTATTTATGAGTAATGTCTTGGCTATTCAAGGTTTTTTTCTGGTTTCTATATAAAATTAAATATTTTTGGAAGGTATTTAAAGTATGACAGTGGGGCATAAATAGGGATTGCATTAAAATTATATATTGCTTTGGGTAGTAAAGACATTTTAACAATGTTGATTCTTCCCAGTCATGAGCATGTTATGTTTTTACATTTCTTAACATTTTCAGCTGTTTCTTTTCTTAAAGTTTCATAGTTCTCTTTATAGAGATATTTCACATGATTTGTTAGGTAAACTCCCAAATATTTCATCTTCTTTGGCACTACTGTGAATGGAATATAGTCTTTACTGGTTTTTTAGCTTGGCTGCTATTGGTATTTATGAAGGCTACAGATTTATGAGTGTTGATTTTGTAACCTGATACACTGCTGTATTCCTTGATCACTTGTAAGAATTTTGTAGTCCAATCTTTGGTGTTTTCCAGATATGCAATCATACAGTCTACAAAAAGTGAAAGTTTAATCTCTTCTGACCTTATTTGGATACCCTTGATTGCCTTTCACCTTTTTTCCCCTAATTGCGATGACTAAAACTTCCATTACAATGTTAAAGAGCTATAAAGATAATGGTAAACCTGGAATCATTCCTGATATGAGTGGAAATTAACTCCATTCAATACAATATTGGATTTGGATTTGCTGTAGATTGTCTCTGTTAATTTCATACATTTCCCTTCTATTCATATTTTCTTAAGTATTCTGATAAAGAAATGATGCTGGATATTATCAAAAGGTTTTTCTGCATCAATTGAGAAAATCATGTGGTTTTTATTCTTTAATTTGTTTATGTGAATGAATTATGTTTATAGATTTATGTATGTTGAACCATCCAAGAAATCCTAGGATAAAACTCACTTTCTTGTGGTGTATAATTTTTTTGATGTGTTGCTGGATTCTGTTTGTTAGGATCTTGTTGAATATTTTAGCATCAAAATTCATTAGTTATATTGGTCTATAATTTTCTTTCCTTGTTAGGTCTTTTCCTGGTTTGGGGATCAAGGTGATGTTTGATTCAGAAAATGTGATGGGCAGTGTTCCATCTTTTTCTATATTTTGGAAAAGGTTAAATAATATAGATACTACTTCAGCTTTGACGGTTGGGTAGAATTCTGAAATGAAGCCATCTGGTCTCAGGATCTTCTTTTTAGGGAGATTTTGATAGTTGATAATATTTCAGAACTTGATCTAGGCCTATTCAACATTTCAACTTCATTCTGGTTAAATCTTGTGAGGTGGCATGCTTCCAAATTTTGACAAATTTCCTCAGAGTTTCATATTTCTTGGAATAAAGTTTCTTGTAATATTCAGTGAGAATTTTTTGAATTTCCAAGTTGTCTGTTGTTATTTCATCTTTATCATTTCTGATTGATGGGATTAGAGAATTTACTATTTTTTCTTGGTAAGTTTGGCCAAAGGTTTATGTATCTTATTGACTTTTTCAAAAAACCAATTTTTGATTCATTGATCTGTTGTATAATCCTTTTGTTTTCAATTTTGTTAATTCTGCTCTAATTTTGCTTATTTTTTTTCTTCTGCTGGATTTGGGATTGGAATGTACTTCCTTTTCCAGTTGCTTGAAATGTCTTATTAAGTTATTGGCTTTGTATCTTTCCATTCTCTGGAGGAAGCTTTGAAAGTCTATAAAAATTTCCCTCTTAGGACTGCCCTTGCTGTATGCCAGAGGTTGCCTTAACTCATGTCTTCATTATTGTTTTGTTCTAAAAATTTGGTAATTTCTTCTTGATATCATCTCTGACCCATCTATCATTCAGCATAAGGTTATTTAGCTTCTGTGTTTTTGTATGTATCTACACATTCCTATTATTACTGATTTCAACGTTTATTCCCCGATGCTCTGAGAAGAAGCATAGAATAATTTCTATCCTTTTAAATTTAAGATGTGACCAATTTTAGATTCTGTTTCATGGAATGATTAGAATATTGTGTATTGAGTTTTGTTAGGATAAATTGTTCTGTAGATGTCTGTTAGATCCAAAAGTTGAATAGTTAAATTTAAATCTAATTTTTTTTTTTTTTGCTAAGCTTTTTATTAAACACTTCCAGAAGAGTTTAAACCATCAACAATGATGGAGCTGGGAGAGATCAATTTGCTCATGCTACTTAGAGTATCTCTTATAAATTGAAGTGCATTCTGGTTCGGTGCATAGATATTGAGTATTACCCTTAACAAATATAAAATCTCCATTTTATTCCTTGCTATTGTATCTGCAAATAAAATTGCAACACTGCTTTTTTTTTTTTGCTTTCCACTTCCCTGGAAAATAGATGACCATTCTTTCACCCTGAGTCTATATTTATACTTTAAATTAACATGTAATTCTTTAATGCAACATATGTCTTTTTGAGTATCTGTATCCAATCACCCAATGTATGCCTCTATAGAGGATAATTTAAGTCATTCACATTGATTGAAATTATTGATAAGCCTGGGAAAAATTATCATATTGAGTCACTTGAAATTCAAGTGGACATTTTTAATCCTTTTGCCACTGTGGAAGTTGGAATTTGATCAAAAGTTTCTGAATGAGTTTACTTTTGTGATGCAGGATTGCACTGGTCATTATGGAGGAAAAGACTGAGAATTTTCTGAAGAGCTGGTTTAGTTATGGCAAATTTCTTTAACATTTGAATGCCATTAATGTTTTTAATTTCTCCATCATAGATGAAAGTCAGTTTACCTGCATACAGGATCTTGGTTGAATGTTATTTTGTTTTAGGAGATTAGATGTAGATGACTGTCCTCTTCTAGCTTGAAAGGTTTCAGCAGAGAGCTATGCATTCATTCTTATATTCTTCTTCTTGTAGGTTATGGTTTTCTTATGTCTAACTTCTTTCTTAATTTTCTCTTGAATATTAACTTTAGTGAAGTTAATTATGATGAGCCTGTGGGATGTCATATTGGATTTGAGTCTTCCTGGGGTTTTGAAACAGTCTGCTATCTCAATTTCACAATCTCTTAGCATATCTAGAAAGTTCTCTTTCATCATTTCATGAAGAAAAGCCTCTTTGTTTTGTGAAGCAACTTTGTTGCCTTCAGGAATTTCTATAAGGCAAATATTAGTTTTCTTTAAATTAACCCAGAGTTCTCTGAAAGAAAGATCTGTTTTTTTCTCTCCATTTCTCTACATCTTTTTATACTTGGGCATGTGCAAAAGCTTTGTCTTTAATGTGAAAGATCCTTTCTTCTGCCAGCTCCATTCTGTTACTGAGAGATTCTATTGTATTTTTCAGGTCTTTGAGGGCTGGAAACTCTTGCCTCAATGTTTCAAATTCTTTGGTTATTTTATCTTTGAAATCATTGAATTCTTGACACATCTTTTGAATAATTTATTGAATTTCTAATTTTATCCTTTCTTCCATTCTGTTATTCTTATTTGCTATCCAAATTCTGAACTTGATTTCTGACATCTGAGCCATCTGTTTAACAATGGGATCTTCAATTGATTCTACCCTATTTTTCCTTGGAGGAATTGATCTACTCTGATTATTCATGTTGCCTGAGTTTTTCTGCTGATTCTGCCCAATGCTGAATATAGATAATTTGGATTTCATCCCAGAATCATTCCTCCAACTGGAGGAATGTCTCTGCAATCATGCCTCCAACTGGAGGCAACCACTGGAGGAATGATGCCAACTTCCTCTGGATGTCCAGAGAGACTGGACATGCCTTTCAATAAAAGCCTCAGGGACTTTTTGTTCACACTTTTCTGTCTGCTTCTCCTCATCTCAGAGTAGCAGTGTTCTAGTATTGTTCCCTCTCAACTGACCTTCCTATAAAAGTTCTTGGGCAGCCTGAGCCTGACGAGGGTCTCAGAATCAGGGGGGAATTCACCTGCCTCAGGGGGAGCATAGTCCTCAAGCAAGCAAGCAGAAGGTCTCTGGTTGTTCAGTGTCTGTAGAGACTTGTGGGAGCAGCAGGAAATCTGCCTGTCGCCTGGGAAGCGTAGGGCTCAAGTAAGCAAGTAGCAAGTCTCCCGTTGTCTGGTGCCCATAAGGGTGGTGAGAGCAGTGGGGTATCTGCCTGCCACTGGAGGACTGCGGTGCACAAGCAAGCATACAGTGGGTCTTCGACCATCTGGCACCAGAGTTGGTTGTGGGAGCACTGTGGGATCTGCCTGCTACTGGGGGAGTATGGAGTTCAAGGAAGCAAGCAGCTGGTCTCTGGCCACCCAGTGCCCAGAAAAGGTGGCAGAAGCAGTGGGTAATCCAACTTATACAGGGGAAGTCAGTTGCTCTGTCTTATTTTCATCTGGTCTCTGACTTACCCTAGTGAATTAGTTACTCTTGTTTAAAGTTTCAGCTATGGAGAAATATCAGCAATTAAGAAGCCCTGCCACAGTCCACATACAATTGAGTAAGGAAAATGAAACCTTTTCACAACCATCCACCTAGGGTACCACTTTGGATAGTCCTTGGGTAGTTGGCCCAGTTTGAGAGGTCCAACTGAGTTACCCTAGTCAGCAGTGGTCTCAGGTGGAGCTCAAAAGTTCTCTGGCAACTAGATAGGAGGGGTCTATTGGCAGATCAAATATGACTCACTCAGTCAGCACTGATCTCAGATGGAAGAGTTCAAAAGTTCTCCAGCAATTAGATAGCAGGGATCTGTTGGCAGGTGAAATGACTAATTCCAGTGCTCTGTGAGGGCAGAAGGACCCACACAGCAAATGAATCAGTCTAGGGAGGTTAATGCCTCCATCTCCACTGTGCATCTCAGTCACACCCAGTCACCAGCTACCACTCAGTGTTTTGAGCTATTTCTCTCCCATGAGAAAACGCTCCCAGTGTTCATAAATGCCTAAGTCACCAGGAGATCTGGGCTCTCAGCTAGGCCTCTGCTCTCTACCACTATCTGGCAGAGGAAATTTACGTCTGAAAATCTCATGTTCTTAGTGAATCCTGGGCCAGTTCACTCATTTCCAGCCCCACATCTAATTGATGTTGCTGACAGACCAGGACAGAACAACTTCACAGAATCTGTTTCTATCCCAGCCAAATTGCCCTGCAGGTCAGTCGCTCTTTGAGCTTATAAAAACCACAAGTCAGCCCAACGCAATAAGCAGTTAAAGTTTACACTCAAGTTAATACTCTGCCAGCCCGTCTGCCTTTGTCTTATCTATGATCTTCTGAGGGCTGCATATGTCTTAGGCTCATAGAGCAGTCCTCTGGCCTGGCTTTGTCAGTTGTCCAGGGATACAGAGCATGTCTATCTGGAATTGCCTTAAAAGATTCTTCCCATTGCTGCTGCTGGCTGCTGCTCTGAAACTCAGAATACCACAGCTCCTGTTTGGTTCCCTCTCAGCTGACCATCGTCTCCTCACTCTTACACTACAGAATCTGCACAGACCATCAATAGTTCCTGAGTCTTCCACTCCTCTCAAGAAAAATGCCCAAGAATCTGGACTCCATGGATGATAGGCCTTCAGACCTCAGGTTGAGATTCAGGGGGAGTCCTGGAAGTTAATAGTTACAAGTAGTAAATATGTACAATTTTAGTGTTATGCCTGGCAGGAGAGTGTTGTGGCACCCTAGTAGGGGTAGTAAGTCCAGTTTTTAGAGGGACTCTCCCATGGGATAGAGTGGGAATATGTTTGAACTCTGCTTGCTTATTTATACAGAGTAAACTGTGAGCCCTTCTTCATGGGGGAGAGGACTCCTGTCCGCTTGGGGGTGGATTTTATAATTTTGTTTGAATTTTTGGGGTTGCAGCTCACCTCAGCAGAGTTGGTATGCATTCTCTCTTGGCTCAGCTTTGAACTATCAGCTTACTTTCTAAATTTCTGTCCTTTAACTCTCATTTTGGATGCGAGCCTCTGTGGAAAGCTGCCTGCAGTCCACCATCTTGTTTGTGCCCTCCAAAACATTTCATCCTAACAATACTAAATACACATTTTTTCTCATCACCCCATGGAACACACTCGAAAATATATCACATCACACATAATACATTCCCTTTGGAAAGAAGTTTGGAGAAAACATAGAGAATTAAAAATACACCTGCCATTTGATCCTACATTTTTTTTACTAGGTATATATCCAGAGGATCAAAAATCACACTACAACAAATATATTTGTACGAGAATGTTCTTTAAAGCCTTGTTCATATTTGGTAAGTCATGAAAGAAGCCCATGTGCCATCGACCCACTATGGCATAAATAAATGGATCAATAAATTGTAGTATATGTACAACATAGATTATTATGCATCCTTAATGAAAGACAGAGACTTTACCTCCTTCACGATTACACTGATGGAGCTAAGAACATATTCTTCTTAGCAAAATATCTCAATGGAAGAAAAAGTATCCAATGTATTCATCCCTACAAAGAAACTAATTTACAAATTTCATATGAAACCTATAACCCAATAATATTCCAAGAAAATGGTGAAAGGGAAGATGGTGGAAGAGGAGGGAAGAAGGGTGAAATGAGGGTGATTGGAGGTACCAAGACTATGGTGCATCTTTTAAGGGTACATGTGAAATTTTAGAAATGTAGAATATCAATGTCTTAACATAATAAATAAGAAAATGCCATGAAGGCTATGTTAATCAGTTTGATGAAAATATTTCAAATGGTATATAAAACCATCACATGATATCCTATAACTCCATTAATGCACACAGCTATTATTTAATAAAAGATAAATGAAAAAATAAATAATTAGAAGAAAACATCATGAAAACTAAAAATGTGAGTTTTGTCACATGCCATTTAGGTCTCTCAAATAATTGTCTGATCATTGGGCTTGATTTCTAGTTTAGGTTTTTTTTTTTATTTTTGAGACAGAGCCACAAGCTGTCCCCCTGGGTAGAGTGCCATGGCATTACAGCTCACAGTAACCTCCAACTCCTGGGCTCAAGTGAGTCTCTTGCCTCCGCCTCCCAAGTAGCTGGGACCATAGGTGCCCACCACAATGCCCGGCTATTTTTTGGTTGCAGTTGTCATTGGTGTTTGGCAGGTCCGGGCTGGGGATTCGAACCTGCCACCTTAGGTGTACGTGGCTGGCGCCTTAGCCAGTTGAGCTATA